>OMNN01100838.1:0-23233 GCA_900302755.1 Chromis chromis
CAGGGGGACCAGGGGCTCCTCCGCTGGCTGTTGCTCCCGAGCCTCCAGTGCTGCTGCTAATGGACGCTGCTCCCCCGGGTGTTCCTGCAGGGGAGCGGTAGTCAGAGTAGTGCATGGTGGAACGGGACGCAGGGCGGACTTCGTCGTGGGTGGAGGCTCGCACATTGTAGTAGCCATTGGTGGGATCCTGAGGAGAGCGAGAGACACACAAGACAGAACGTGCATTAATGAAAGGTGGAATTAGGGTTAACACTAAACAACATCTCTATACACATGTATAAAATGCAAAGGTCAAAAGGTGTCTGTAACCCCATGGTCCTCCCTGATCCCTATAGACAAATATTTTTTGCTGTAGAAAGTCAGAAGTCAGTGAACTGCACACATGGAGCTGCTCAGCATCCAGGTCCAGGTTCATTGATTGTGCTGTGATGGCAGTTTTCTCCTTCCTTGTGATTCAGCTGCTTGAGTCCTTTTCAGAAATGTATGCAAATTCATTTGTTCATGGTCGTCAAAAATTTAAACATGTAAATGCAAGAGCAAAGTACATGTTTCAACTTCAGGAGTAATCTAACAAAACTTTTATCCCAGAGCAACTTGAAATTATGTCAACTTCTATTGTCAACTTTCAACAGCCTCTATGGTATAGATATACTAGTGTTTATGAGAAGATACTGATAAATGCTAAAAGGATGCTGTCGTGATTTTCAGTACCTCTTGCCCAAATAAATGTTGCTTGGGAACAATTACAAGATTTAAACATAAGTAAAAGCATAATGTGTCCATACTACATATAGAATCATATACCAATGTTTGTACTGAATGCAGAAGGTGTGAAAAAAAAATTCAAGGACTGCACATATAAAAAGCATAAAGGCATAACTGATGTAAATTCGGCTAACGCCCCATTTAAAGTGGCTTTCTGGTGCAGTGACAAACTGCTCTCAGTGCTCTGGAAGTCCTTTTCTGACCACTTGCAGGTGACCATTTACTATTTCACCATGGACCTCACACTTCTGCCTCAAACTGACTCATAACTGGTGACCAGAGTTGCGTATACAGCTACAACCCACAGACCAAAGAGAAGTCTTCTGTGCAAGACTTTAGTTACAAAAACTAAAGGAGGTGCATCATGACCAGGAGAATGCTTGTCGTTTTGTTTGACATTCACACGGTTGTGCACTGTGAAAATGTCCGCTATCGATGTCAGGCTATCGACTTCAGGCTATCGACGTCAGGCTATCGACAACGAATTCTACTGCTACATCTTGAAGCATCTGAGGGAGAACATTCAGCACAAACAAGCTGAACTGTGGCAAGAGCCGTTGAAAGCATATGACTATTTTTGGCCAGACCAACACAATTTTTGCTCCTCACCTGCCCTACTCACCAGATTTGGCTTTCTCCTCTTATCAAAAATAATATTTAGGTTTGCAGACAATGTTTGACATTGAACGGGACATTTAAGGGGTTTTACAAATGTGGCAGGAGCACTGGGAGCGGTGTATTTCTGCACACTGCTTCAACAGGAATAGCGTCCAGATTTAAATCCCACATGGTTTTTGGTCTTTTCATACTATTTTGTACTTGCAGGCAACAACTCAAGACTTGATGAAGATCAATAAAACTGCCAAAAGTTCAGTCCAATGAACTCTACAAAACAAGATATTTAAGTCGTTCTTTGTTTTTTAGGGTGTTTAAGGAGCTGTCTCACCGACAGCTACATCTGTTTAATTATTTACAGCTGCTAGTAGCTCCGCGATTTCCAACAGTGCATTTAAAAATCAACCATTTAAGAATGATTCATTTTGCCTGTGAACATGTTGTCTATTGTGCTTCCGCTGCTTTGAGGTGTAACATTATGTAGTACGAAAACTGGGGCACAGCCTTCATTCATGTTTTTTAAAACCAGCTTAAAAAAAGAAAATTTAACAGTCAGATTAGCCCGGTGTTGCTCAAAGCTTTCGCAAATTGAAGTTTCCACACAGGATTGACCCCACGGCTCCCTGGGTGAAGAAAGGATGCTCTCCCTGCTCACTGCACCCCCCTTAAAGAATGCTCTAATGGTGCTCTTTCTGACACGATTCTGCCATCTCATTGTCTTTTTACGTGCTAAACTTCTCTGCCGCTAAACTTTGTTTCACTACTTTGATGCTTCAGGCGGCGTGGAGGGAAAAAAATAAAAAAATAAAAAAACAGCCTGGCTGAGGCAGTTGTCGGGCTGATCTAAGCACCTCCTGGGGTGGACTCATGTCTATGTTTCTTCAAAGTGATCCAAGGCAACACTTCGGCTAGGGGGGGTGGTTTGTTTGCCCTCACAAAATATTCATGGGAGGGAGTTTCTGAGGAACATTTTTGGCAGCTTTACGCGTGAAAATACATTCATCACCTTAACCCAACCCCATGGTGTCAAAACGTATAAATGATTCATGCCTGGCTAAATGAGAAGAGAATGCTTTAGTTCTTTTTAACATTTCTCTCCAGGTTGAGTTGTTTTTACGTATTTTGTCTTTTAATGACTCTACAGTGAGAGAGCCAGCTTGCTAAGTAATCAGAGAGGCAAGTTGCGTCATAGTTGGAGTGAGAGTGAAGGGCAGAGGAGACCAAAGGAGCTCGAATAATTAAAAATATTTTCATCTTAAATATCCTGCTCTAATATTCTCACAGATATCGAGTGCAATGCTGAGCTTAAAGGTCCATTACAAACATGCCCGCAGCAAATGAGGCAGACCACATGACCTCCTGAGAGTGTCAGCTTTGGTCGATAAGTTCAAATGACAAACTGACTTAAAATCATACAAAGAAAAATCAATCAGCTCCCCGGACTGATATAAATGGCGGTGCATCTGAGTGATCTCACCTTTAGGTCATACTCCTGGCGGGTGTCCAGGGTGTCACTGCGGAGGTCAGACTTGAGCTCTATGTCATCTTTAAAGGGCTGATTGGAGGGAGAGAAGGACACAGAGGGGAGAAACTAAACCGTCAAACAACAAAACAAAAAGAAACAAAAAAAGGAGGAGAGAAGGTGAAGTAACAAAACAGAAGAGGGAAGGAGGCAACAGGAGTGTGACAGGAGAAGAGAAAATGAATTAAAAGTGTTAAAAAGGAGCGATTAAAGGGGGAAATCATAGTGTTTGTTTTTAGTCAAAAAGGTACAGTGTGGAGCAGGGGGAGAGGTTACTGAGTTAATCTGAGGTTTTTTTTCTGCGGCTACAGGCTGTGTAAACAGAGTCCAACCCAAACACACGCACATCCCTGCTGCTGCTCACCGAGTACATGGCCTTGACCATGCGCGAAGCTGTGGACACGCTGCCGGAGTCCTCCTCCAAGCTGTGGGTCTCCTTGTTTATCGTCTCCACCTTGATGTCGGGCTTACCCAGCGTGACCCCGCGCCGACCTGGAAGCGAAACACGGCGAGGTTGAATGCAGCTGGACACACGCTCGTCTGTTTTCATGAGCACATTCAGAGGAGACCCTACATCCATAGGAGGTTGTAGGTGTTTGATTTTCTTGGGTTTGCTGCAGGATTTTCGCTACAATGCTGAGCACGATGCTCCGTGAAAGGCATGAAAACCACTGAAAAAAGCTGTATTTACAGATTGCTGATTTTTCTTTATGTCACATGTGAAAGCACATGGAGGGTATGACTCACTGCCTTTGCGCTGCCGGTAGAAGATCAGAACAAGGACCAGCAGAAAGATGAACAAGAGGATGGTGGAGCCCACCGTCCCACCGGCTATTATCCCCACTGGAACCTCCTCTGTAATGAGAGGGTGAGAGACAGAAAAAGAGCGAGAAAAATAGCGAGTGAGGGATTGCAGTTTCTGTACAGAGAAGATTTGAATGTAGGGAATGTAACTATTTTACTCTTCATAGGTGTTTTTTCTATTTGTCCAAATGGAATAATAGTAATTAGGTGCATTTGAAATGTATAATGTAGCACATAATTAGTATATCATCTCCAAAACCTTCTTTGCAGTTAGCAGACACAGTAAATCCATTACTATTTTGCAGTCTTACCCTATACATCATGTATTTTTTGCAATTTTTTCAAACTCAAATGATTTGTTTTCTCATTTTCTGTTTTCCTGATGAAACCACTGCGCTATTTCCTGCTCCAAATTCATTACAAGTTGAAAATAAATGCATTCCCAACACACCGGTTTCCTCCAGCGTGATGATCATGGTGCCCGGGCCGAACGAGTTCCAGGCCGTGCAGTTGTAGCTGGACAGAAAGTCCGACTCCATCACATTGTTGATGGTGAGGGTGGAGAGGACGCCGCCGCCCTCTGCTGACGGTTTGCTCTGCTCCACTGTGTACCTCTCCAGCAGCGTCCCCTTCTCCTTCTCCCATACGTTCTCCTTCCAGGCCCACACCTGTGGCAGACAAACACACAGGAAGCCACATGAGGGTCAAATTAAGAGCTCAGGAGAACATGTTTTCAAGATTCAGTATGTAACAACTTCAACCCTTGCTTTGAGTCCATTTGGTGATGACACTGCTGGGCCGTGAAATGTGCAATTAATTTAGAAAAATATGAGTAAATTAAGAGGAAGATTTTAATTTGAAAACCGATGATGAATCTGTTTTTCCCGAAGCAGCAACCTCCAAGGCTGTGAAACAAAATTCAATGTGGAAGAGCCAAAAACTGCAGTTCCTCAAATGGCCAATACAAAAGTGACTCAGCCCCCATAAAACCCCATGTTAGAATGTCCAACTCTATAGCTAATTTACATGACAACTGTAGGGGTTGAATTTTTATATAACTTGCTTGATGAAATTGTATTAAGGCTTAAATACACCGATCAGCCACAACATTATGACCACTGACGGGTGAAGTGAATAACATTGATCATATTGGTACTATGTGGTGTTCTGCTGGAAAACCTTGGATTTTGGCATCCATGTTTATGAGACTTAGACACCCAAATAAACATTGTCCCAGAACAAGTACACTCCCTCATGCAAATGACAATCCCAAATGTCACTGGCCTACCCCCGCAGGAAAATGCACCCCACCACATGGCAAAAACATCAAACAATCAGGAACATGTTGAGAAACATGATAATGGCCCAAGATGTTGATTAGACCTCCAAACTTCCTAGACCCCATTCTAATCAAGCATCAACAGGATGCAGGGGAACAAGTTTGATTGACAGAGGCCCCACTGCACAAGCCAGAGTACCCAAAGGATCCACTGCCAACGTCCTGGTACCAGACCCCATAGGACACCCTGAGAGGTCCTCTTGTCCATGCCCAATGGTTCAGAGCATTTTTGACCACATAAGGGGGACCAACACAATATTAGGTAGGTGGTCATAATGTTATGCCTGATCAGAGTGTATATGCATAGTTAACGGTCCAAATCTTTGCTTATTTTTGGATTAGCTGGGAGTTAGGACAGCCAAAATGACGTCGGACAGAGCCCCTGCACTCAACTTCAAAATTACTCCCATTGCCGACATCCATCTGTACATATAGTTAGTGGTTTTAGCAGTCAAAAGTGTATATAGATAAAGTAATTAAAACTCAATTTGAGCATAAGAGATTACAAATGCTTCACTCAGTGATGTCTAAGATAGATGTGCATTACGGTTCCTATTCATTCTTTTCATATATGCATAAAAATAAAACATAATAACATCCTCCTAAGATGACACAGTTATGCACTATGTGATTAAAGCTATGTTTCAACACAAAATAGTGACTACCTGATACAATATTTGGTGCAAAGTCATTCCAAGCTCTCACAAGTTAGACATGTTTTTCATCGTAACCAAAACCCAATATTCGCCTGCTGGTTTTAATGTTGTGCAACTCAAAGATACAGTCGAAACGCCTGACCATAGAAGACCACATAAATAGAACAGAACATGCACATTAACGCACACATAGCATGACTTCCCACCACCAGCAACAATTTGTATGTCTCTGACCGAGCTGGTGACAATCTTGCACATTCTCCAACTTTAAAGCCACTAAAAGCAGCTGTATTATTCAGCACTGAAGCACTGTACTAAGGTGAGTTAATTATGCATAAGCCCCCATGTTCCCATAATCTTCCCGCTTATTCCAGAGAAGGAGAATCTCCTTGCTGTGGCATTTACCGGGACAACTGTTCCTCTCCAGTCCTTTATATTTTATAAATCTTTTTCTGTCCCAGCCTTCGTCACTTGCATTAGGAGCGCGCACTATGAGTCAGGATGGATCAGTCACAGAGGCAGGGGGGAGCCGAGGAACTACTACTACTGTGTTTCTGTTATACAGCCAAGCAGGGGAAAGCATCCAGGCTGATTTCTGACGCAGAGCTAAAAGCGGGGCTGGCTTAGTGTTAGTGTTGGTTTGTTTATGTGATGGGATAGAGGAACATTCTGGGAGAGTTTAAGGGTGAGTCACCGCTGAGAAAAGAAAAAGGGGACAGTGCCTAAAAGCATTCAGCATGCAGGAAAGGAGCCATTTAGGAAAGGGGAGGTACAGTAACAGTGAAATACAACTTGCTGTCAGACTAAAAGGTACAACCATGTGCTCTTTATGGCCAAAGCTTTTCCTTGTTTGGCATTTCCCTCGTCTGAATAATTGACGCCGGGGTGAAATTTGGAATTTTTCTTGGAGGGTTTTGCTGCCAGAAATGTTACACATATCCTTTCACTTACTATCTTATCTGGAGGAGGCGTGCTGGCGATGTAGCATTTCACCTCCCCTCTCTCTCCTCTCACGGCGTACTGGACCGGATCACTGGAGATGATGGGTGGACCTGCAGGGCCGAAATGAGAGAAAGAGAGAAATGTGTGAGTAGCATTTGATAAAGAGGAATACACATAAAACACAAACAAAATCATATTCAAGCTGGATGTTTTGTCAGTATTTTTAAAAAGATGTTGACCTTACAGGCCTATTCAAGAGGGAACTGTAGGATTTAAAAAAAAAAAAATGCCCACCACTTTGGACATACAGCTTTTTTTTTTCAATTACCAACAAGCTGACCTTTTTGAAAGCACAAGATTTTCATCTACAAGCAGCGATACATTAAACTGTGTGGATGTTTTCTGACCGTTGACTGTGAGGGTGACCTCAGTCTCTCCTACTCCAATCCGTGGGACGATGGCCTTGCATACATACTGGCCGGCATCCGCCTGGCTCACCGACTTCAGATACAGCTGGTTGCTGTTACTCAGAACCTGTGGGGGAGTGAAAAAAAAACAGAACACAAATATAAACAAGGTAAATCTACCAAACAGCAGGAGGGGGTAAACTAAATGCAAAAGCAGAGGGGAGGCCAAACTACCATTGTACAACATCTCCACCTGTATGCCTTAATCATTTAAGAGATCACAATGCATATATCATTTGAGCGTGTATGTTCTACTATTCTGACCCTATCTGGCTAACAATGCAAACTTGCACATCTGCTTTTAACTCAGCACAAAGGTTTTGTAGTTGCCTAGCAACCACATCTATCAGAAAATTAGCTGTGTGAAAATTACGGCTAAATATGTAACCACCTAGAGAGAGAGAGAGAGAGAGCCACCTGAACAAGAGTGATTATACAGACGTGGGTGTCGGCCAAGTCACTCCGTAGTTTGCAATGGCAAAGATAGATGTGTAATAAAGCAGATTTCATTTGCTGAGCTGCAACTGTCTCAGTCCTGGAACTGTAGCTTAATGAGAGTCAGAGCAACAAACCTGAACAGACTGCTTCCTGAGCAAACAGCCAGTGGTCAAGAAAAGCTGATATTAATATTTAAATACACCCACAAGCTACATCTTTGGTTTCTGGCTGGTGCACACAGTAGATGTTAACAACAAATCGGTAGTAGTTAACTTAACCAGATTTCTGGCTAAAAAATGTGTTATTAAACTGAATTTAACTTAACAAAAAAATGAGAATATATGAGATATTTATACCATTCTCTGTTAATACAAAACTACAGCCAGCCAGGTTAGCTCAGCATAGCAAAAAGAATTTTATTGTTGCAGGGGATTTGTTTTTGTACAAGCATTGTATGTCATCTGATAATCTTATATATACTTTACATCTGTTTCTGCTGCAAAATTCAAATTACTATACAGGAAATATATAAATGAATCAATCAACTCTAATCCCATCTTTAATGAGAAAGAGAAAGAGATCATGACAGCTGAAAAGAGAGAAGAAACAAAGACAAGACAAGACAACGCTCTTCAATGACAGGAAGCTTTTGTAAACACAGGAGAAAGTGTAACCTGTAAAAATAGTGTGAATACGAGAAGAGAGTGGGAAAACGCGCCACAGCGTGGGCTTGCTGCAGCTTCTTACCATGTTTGAACCCTTTTTGAACCAGGTGAGTGTGAGCGGAGGGTTTCCGGCCCATTTGCAGTTGAGGGTGACGTCAGAGTCGACATCCACTGTTTTTGGCTGCGGCTCCACCAGCAGGATCGGGCCGACTGGAGACAGACATGGAGAGGAAAAAAGAGTGAGACATAGAGAAAGAAAGAGAGAGAGAGATGCTCTTTGTTGTGTTTGAGTAATAATGCAGTAGGACTAAAGGGGAGAAGCTACTCGGGAGAGAAAGGAAGCACAACAATGGTGCGTTTTATCCCTCTGACTCCAGACTGGAGCGAGTGAAGTGGGCCACAAGTGACTGAGCGAGGTGAGGTGAGCGCCGCGGTGACTCACAGTGGACGTCCACCAAGATGCTGACGTTGGTCTTTCCCACGGCGTTGAAAACCAGACAGGAGACAGGCTCGGTGAAGAAGGAGTGGTCAGCCTTGGTGGTGAACACGCTCTCCCTGGCGCCCTGCAGC
Source organism: Chromis chromis (assembly GCA_900302755.1). Classification (NCBI taxonomy): domain Eukaryota; kingdom Metazoa; phylum Chordata; class Actinopteri; family Pomacentridae; genus Chromis; species Chromis chromis. The sequence goes on from OMNN01100838.1 coordinate 8,784, forward strand.
ACCACGCCGCCTTTAGCCCACCTATGCACCGGAAAAAACAATGCAACATGAATTAAAACACAAAAAAAATTGTGCTCTATACATTTCTGTCATGCAATTTTCCTGCTACTTTAAGAGGCCTGTGAAAATGAGAATGGAGCAGACCTGTAGCCCATAATAGGAGGGTTGGCGTGAGCCTGGCAGGTGAAGGTGACTCTGTCCCCTTCTAGGACAGAGCGAGGCTCAATGGACAAGGTCACTGTCGGTGGATCTGGGAGAGAGAGAGAGAGAGTCTCATCACATCAACCTTACTACGTCTGATGCATGCTGCAGTCTGGAGGACGCTCTCAGGCAAAATGGCTGCCGCGCATTACTTAATAACAGCTATAAAACCCTTCATCTGGTGGCAGATGCTACACATTTAAAGCGCCTGCTACATTCAATTAGTCATAAATGTAATAATAACAATTTATGCAGTAGCAGGAAGGGTAATAGTGTCATATAGTCTCGTAAAGATTGCATATTTTTTTCTGGCTGTGTGATAAATCTTCCGCCATATGCATCTGTTTCAGTCAGGTATCTGTACAGTTGAGTAATATATTAAAAAGAATAAATCAGTTTTCCCCTAAATTTGTGGCAGCATCACTTACGGTGCACGTTGAGGGTGACGGTTGTGCTTTTGCCGGTGGGGACAGCCAGGTTGGTGGCCACGCAGCTGTAGTTCCTCCCAGTGTCGGTGTCGACGGGCTGGATGGGCAGGTAGCTACGCGTGGTCACCCTCTTCCTGTCTGAAAGCACCTCCTGAGAAGGACAGAGAGAGATTGAGACCAAGATATTTAATTTACAAGGAGTTCTGACTGGAGGGTTGTGGGGAAAAAACTAAAACAACTAATATAGCAATGTAATAATATGATATTCTTAGATATGCAATAAATATCTGAAAAAAACTTGCATGTTACACTATTTTTTAGTCTTATCTTGTATAATAGAACATACAGTGAACTGAATCTGTATTAAAAGAGCAGAATTTAGGGTCATTTGCTGCATTTGTGTCTCTGATACTGTGATACGGCAAACATGAACTCAATTAATAGTTGCATCTATTAAAACTGCATAAGCAGAAATGAGTGCTTTTCACTGAGGTCCCAAAGGAGCCTGATGCATTGGTATTTTAAAAAAAGAACAAATCAAAACAGAAGCAGAAAACAATGATATAAAGTCATTAGGAACAAGAAAAATTGCAATGATGGAGAAAAATTGCCTGTGAGATGTGTGAAAAAGGACGCTTCTGGAGTCTGTGGGGACCCCAGCTGAAGGGGTTGAAGGTTAAAAAGACACATGAAATGCTATAACTGTAAATACTGCTCGTTGAATGTGTGTGTGCTTAGTGTGTAAGTGCATGTGTGAGTTGATTCTTTTGCACGTACAGTGGTGCTTGCAGCCCCGTCCACAGGCAGACCATCTTTAAGCCACTCGATCATAGAAGGCGGTTTGGCCCCTCGAGACACGCAGCTCAGGTTGTAGGACTCCCCCGCATTCAGCAGCACCTCCGGACCCCCATCGATCACCGGGTCGTCTGGGGGGACTGGAGCAGGAGAGGGAGGGCTCAGTTAGAAAAAAACACACACACACCTCGTCTCACATGCTTCCTATAGATACAGACACATACTGAGGACGGTGAGTTTGGCCCTCCTGGACCTCAGGGCGGCATCAGGGGCCTGGCACTCGTACAGGGAGTCGTCAGACAGATCAGCTGACAGGATCTCCAGGTTGTACTGGCCCAGCTCCTGGACACGCAGCACACGATACCTGGGCCAGGCTGGAAACAAACAAACAAAAGATAAGCAAGTGTGACAACTTTTATGGGGCACGAACAAAAGCTACACTTTAATATGTCATTTTTCAAGTTGCCTTTAATATCTTATTAGGGTTGGTAGCAACCAGTAACGTAATAATTTTGGCCATTTTAAATGTAATAAAGCAAATAACGTAATAACTTGCCAATAATGTAATAACGTTTTTGAGCCAATAATGTACATAATACTCTTCAGGTATCCTTTTTTACATTTGTAAATGAGTGTTCATGTTTTATGTTGTATATTGGAGTTAAGTGCCATTATAGTGCCAGTCCAGTTATTTAAATACAATCTGAAGTGAGGACTGAATGTTTGAAAAAAGTTTTAATGAAATGTTTTCCAAGAAAAAATGTGGTAACTTCATTTGACAATGCAACATCCAACAGAGACACTAACATGAAATGATTAATTTACATATCTAAGCAAATAAACAATATTCTAAATAAAGATTTTGTACAACAAATAATTCTCAAATTGGCTCTTAAACCATAATTATGGAGAGTGAGAGCTACATGGGACGTATCCTTGATAAATGAATATGACGACTATGCCATCCACTAGACCTATTTTTGATGAGCAAACTGCACAAAAACTGCAAATATATCTTTTATTTCCAAGATCTGCAGTCCTATTGATGTATTATTACATTATCGGCTGCAGTTATTACATTTTCAAAGGATTTTTTTTAATGCTAGGCCATTAACGTAATAACTAATAACAAAATGTTATTAGTTATTGGTCTATACAGGATTGCAACGCATCTAAAATCTGACACAAATGTCAAAAAGAGCAACATAACAAATATTGAACTCGTATTCCCTCATATGAGTCAAAGTTTAGCTTCATAGTTCTTCCTTTTTCTCCATTGTTCTTGCTGTTCTTTGTGCTGACTCTGGCTGTAGTTGAAATTTATGTGTCTTTATCTTTAACATTTCAATCCTCAAACTATCCACAGGTAACATTTCTCAGGCTCAGCACATCCCCATGTGGTCTGTGGCACCATGCAGCTTGTTGCAGCTCATGTTGATTAGAAAACATCAGATCTGTGTCACACATCAGGTAAAAACTCTGACTTTTTCTTTTTTCTGCATCTGCCTAAAGGACACCAGAGAGATGCACGGCCACATGATGCGAGTGATATGCACAAAAAACAAACGCTTCGTCAGACACACACACACACACAGTGGCATGATGCACACACACACAATAGCGCACACACACGCAACACAGCCTTTTCCAATCCTACCCTTTCCCTTCCCCCATCCGCCACTCAGCCCAGCTGTGTCACTGCTGTACATTCTCACCATTAGGTGGCATCCATGCTCTCTTTTACCGGCAAAAGGGAGGGAGGGGGGGGAAGATGAATGCATTATGACAGCAACGTTTTAGAGGACTCAAGTCGACTCCGGTCCGTGGTGCAGAATTCACGTTCACTGCCCAGACACAGATCTCATGTGAAATCCTCGCAGCCGCTGTTTACATGTTGCAGCCCTCTCCGAAGTGTGCCCCACTGCGTGCCTAACCTTGCACGTCCTTGCTTCGGCGTGGCATTTGTGCATGTGTGTGCCTCTCGCATATACGTGCATTTGCATGTGAAATGTCGAGGGCGAGAAAGCGTATGAAAAGCCCAGAGAAGCGGGGTGAGCGGTGGTGGTGGTGGGGGGCAGAGGGACAGAGCCTCACACACAAACAACACACACACTGAGTATATGTGTGCACCAAGTGGCCAGTGTCTATTCACATGTTGTTGTTGTTTTTTTATATAAAGCTTTGGCTTGGAGCAGTGGACCATTACAGTAATAATATGATTGAATGAAAGTAAGAATAAAAAGAGAGAGAGAGAGAGAGAGAGAGAGAGAAAGAGAGAGAGAAGGGACAGACAAGGACAGGAGAAAAGAAACGGCTGACGGAAAGAGGAGTGTACGAACTAAGCGAGACAAGTTAAAAGAGGAATATGAGAGAGAGGGCTCGGTACAACAGAGGCAGCTGAGAGAACGAGAACAAGAGGGAGAGAGAAGGAGCAAGGGATCTTAGAGGAGGAGGTCACGGAGGAATAGCATGATAGACGGCGAGGAGGAGAGGAGAGGATAGAGAGAACATGACATCACAGTGGAAAAAGGATGAACTTAGTAAAGAAAAAGGGAAATAAATGGTGAAACAAAAGTAAAGCAAAGTCTGGGGACAAACAAAAATAGAATGTCACAAATGATGCGACCAATCAGTTAAAAATATGCCCAATTGTTTTGACCAGTAATTGCACATCCCCTTTGGGCTTATCAGTGCAATTCGGAAAAATGCTGTAACCCAGCGATGAGATGCATCATCATCCATCCCACCCACCCCCTCCAAGTTTTGTCAAAGTCAGACATAATCAAGGCTGGAAAATCACCAGGGAGAAAAAAAAATGCAAAGAGCTGCATGGTGGAATGAGGGGCTATTTATTAGCCGATGAATCGCGCCTTTCAATAAAAATCAGATATTAACCCGTCAGTGTCACCCCACTGCTCGGATGACAGAGGTGATGATGTGATGTTATTCAAGCAAGCTGAAGGGTGTCAGTCTGAGAGAATGCGCCCGAGGGAGCTGAGAAATTCCCATCAAACGTCGTGCGCGGAAGGTGGCCGGATTTAGCGTCAAACTGAACTTGTTTCGTCACGATAGGGTGGTTGAGGTGTCTTTCTGTAGCATGACAGTAGCCCTTCTTTCGTCTCACGGGCAAAACCTGCTGTGCTCGCTCAATCTAGCTGTAACTAAAACGTCGGGCTGCAAAAACACTTTGTCAGCATGCATTAGGTAGCACAAACACGCTATGTCGTACTGACTGTGAGGGAGTTTTGGGGGAGAAAATGTGCTGTTCAAAGCGTGTTTTTGTCATGTCATGTAGAATTAGCAGTGCTGCTAATCAATTAATCAATCAGTAACTTGTTTCCAGCAAAAATGCCCAGTTCCAGTTTTAAAAATGTGAGAATTTAATTGCACAATGAATATCTGCAGGTTGTGGATTCTTGGCCAAACAAAACAAGACATTCGGATACATTATATTGTAAGAAAACAACACCTACCGAGACCGTGATGCTGGATCAAGAGGAGATTCCAGCGACTAAGTCGATGTTTGTTGGCTTGACTTTGTGGTAGGCGTTATTTATTTATCACAATTAATTATACAAAAGTGGATATCACTATTTTATATGCAAGAAATGCGCATTCAGAAGCATCATGTTTAGCTCACTTTTGGGCAGGTTCACGATCTCCAGTCTCCTGCTGACTGGTTTTCATTGACTCTTAGTGGCAGAAGGTGCTGTTTGTTGTTGGGAAGCAAGTCCTGTGCAGTGAAATCAGCTGATTATACCTGATAGATTTGTAATTATTATTGAGGATAAACACATTGCTGACATTAGCATTTAGCTGCCCTAGTACACAGCTTCAATCTGGTTGCATCAAGCTACTTCATAACCTTTCAAGATGCAACCTGGCAGCTGCAGAAGTACCACCTCAGGGCAGGATTCACTGGTCTAAGCAGTAGCTGTAATAACATTATCTTGGATGGTGCAAAAGTGGTGCTCAGTTTGTGCGTTTCAAGCTTTTGTCGGGTTAAACGTCTCAAACGTGTGGTCTCGACTGAGTTGCAGTTTTTGAAACAATCATTCGTCTTTCCCTCCGCACCCTGAAGTGTGTTTAAAAGTTACGAGTAAACTGCGGCGCAAAACTTCCACAGACTTCTACGGTTTTAAAGATGCAAGCATAAAATGTTGCCTGTCAGCAGCTTCAATCCAAAGCTATCAGAATCAGCTTTACCAAAAAAAAAAGAAAGAAAAAAACACAGTCTTAGTCACACGCTCAACACAGCGAAGGAAGCCCGAGGAGGCCGTATGATGTCTCACCCCGGAGGTCCTCTCCGATGCCCAGAGCCAGGCCATCTTTGGTCCACTGAACAATGCCGGAGTAGTTGAAGACAACACAGGACAGGATCACCCTCTGGCCCCGCACCACCGACTGGTCTGCCGGCTCCTGAGAGAATCTCGCCGTCCACGCTGGCGGTTGAAAAAGGGGGATTGGGAAAGAAAAAAGATAAGTTAGGGACTTTCTCATTTTCACTGTGCACACACTGACTGCAGGCGAGACATTGTATAATCTACTCCAAAAGCACATACAGCATATTATTGTAACTGTCTATGTATCTTTTATGGGGTAATTGATTAAAAAAAAAGTGCATTCCCCCAGCAGCAGCAGCAGCGGAATGCCATAATTACCACCTTTGATCACACGGTGGCTCGCGGCCATTAACGGGAGCGCCGCGGAGGAGCAAGAGGAACGGCGTGGAAAGACGGAGGTGTCAGGGAAGAGAGGAAATCAGGAGGGAGTCAGCGGAGAAGAAAGAATGAAGTGGAAGAGGCGGTTAACGCTGACTCAGGAGAGGAGGAGAGCTGGGAGATCAAACAGACAACTTCAGCCATAGGGTGTCTCACACCCCGTTTTCTTCTGACTTTTTTTTTTTTATTTCTTCAAAACTCCACGGCCCTCACTCCCTCCCCTCCCCTCTCTTGCCGTCTTTCTGTTTCTCCCTTCTTCATTCCTCCCTATGAGTCATCTCCCAGGCTTCCACTCCCCAACCAAAACTACAGTGGCTGTCATTGTCTACTCTCCCTCCAGTCTGTAGTCCACTACCACAGCAGACAGACAGCGGCAGACCCACCGACCATCTAATATGTGGGGAAAAACAAAAAAAAAAATTGTAAAACAAAAATCCCCCCTTTGCTGCTGTTCCACTGAAGTTGTAATTAGCCGCCCCTTGAAGACGCGACACCCGAACAACAGGTGAGAAGCAATCACTGGGGAAGGATTTGCTTTAAAATTTTCATTCTTTCCATTCCGTCTCCCGCTTTCATTCCCACTTGTTATTTCCAAGAATCTCATACAGTAGATCATTAACCCTGCTGCTGCATTGTACACTCCCCCCCTCCTCCCCTCTCCTCCCCTGCCTCTCTCCTTCTGCTCTCTCTCCATAATGTTGTACGTCCTTTACCCAAATTGCTTCGCTTCACTCTCTGCTTTTTCGCTCCATATGTATGCATCCCCACTCCTCCTTCACTTTGTACATCTATAATGCTGTCTATGAATGTCCTTTTTGCCTGCACTGATTTCCCCTCTCCTTTACTACAGCATGCACGCGCCCACTTTCTTTCTATATCCATATATAATGGCGTATATGTCCTTTTACCCATAATGCTTTCTATTTCTGTGTTCCTCCTCCTTGCTGGTTGGAAGGGGGTTAGAGGCGGACTGTCACAACTCATTTATCACATTAAATATCAGCCCTCCAGCACTTTCTCTCTCCCTTCTCTTTCCCATTCCCCCATCTCTCCCTCCGTTCTCTCACTTTTTTCTTCACCTCCTACCATTTACATCTACTCCTTCTCACTTGTCCTCTCCACACTTTTTTATCACTTGTTTCACCCCTTCTCTTTTTCCCCCCCTTTCTCTCTCTCTCACTCTCATTCCCTCACACTTCTCCCCGAGAGCCCTCCAGCACTTTTCCAAAAGGTTTCCCGTCTCTCTCTCTCTCTGTCTCGCGTTTTTATAACAACTGCCATATGCCTTTGCACCCCACCTCTTGCCTCCCCACCGTGACCCTCGGTCCCTATCTCTCACATTTTTTCTCCCCTCCCCGTGCACTCTCCCCCTATCATGTCATATTTGGTGTGATTTGCAGAGGTACAATATGCCTGATAATACAAAAGAAACCCAGTCATGCAAAAAGATCCCCGCACCAATCACAACAATGGCTTCTGACAGTGCGGCGCATTAATATTCCGAAGATAAAGGAGATGTGCGAGGATACACGCCGAAAAGGGAATCAGATGCAGATGGAGCTTTGCAGCGTGCATACCTAGAATAATTCAGCGTTGCACTAAACAACAACAACATCAACAACAAAAAATATCAGTCCTTAATTTGCTCCCTGAGGAACGCCCAAATTAACTGCATTAATGGATTAAGATAAACAAAGAAAACAACATAGTAGAAATGTTGGGAGGGAAAATCATGTCAAAAAAGCCAAGAACTGCAGACACTGAAAAGGAAACACAAAAATGCACATTTTTACCAGCCAGCAACCACATCAGTTCAAAGTTATATGATTCTTTTAATGGTCACTTGATGCAAGCTTGACTGACTGTACTGAGGAAAATAAGGAATTTCTCTCTGACGGTATGAAGTCCAGAGGTGGTGACGTCATACATCTGCACATCTAAAGAAGGCAACAATGTAGAGTTACATCTAAGCCAGTTAATGGCAGCAAGGGATTATTTTCATTACAAGCTGTATGTGTAACTTTGGTACACAGAGATGGGTTTTGATTCAATGCCTGGAGAGGAACTTTAAGGTTTAAAGGCCCTGAAATTTCTCAAATCATCGTCTTAACTATGAGAGATGGGATGTAGTCCTTTAGGTTTTTAGCCATCATTTTCATCTTGTCCCTCTCCCCAGCAACGCTTTCCAGGTCCTCTTAGGGAAACCAAGCCATTCCAAGGCCAGATGAGATATATTATTTCTTCAGAAAGGCAACCCGAAGGCCTCCTAATTAGATGCCAGAACCACCTTAAATGGGAGGTAGAAGTAGAAGTCGCTGGAGGAATAACATATCTCACGTGGCCTTGGAATGCCTTGGTTTCCCCTAAGAGAACTTGGAAAGCAAGGCATTCCAAGGCCAGATGAGATATGTTATTCCTCCAGCGACTTCTACTTTTACCTCCCAGTTGGACGTGCCCAGAAAATCAGACAGGCAACCCGAAGGCCTCCTAATTAGATGTCAGAACCACCTTAACTGACTCTGGATGTCTGAGCTCATCACCCTATCTTTAAGCCCAACCACCCTACAGAGGAAAGTCATTCTTTGAGTCACTACTCAGAGCTCATGACCATAGTTGAGGGTTGGAACGTAGACCGACTGGTAAAAAAGAAGTTTCAAACTTCTTAACTTGGTGCAGCAACTAACCCCCAACTAGGAGAAAGTAATCCACTGGTTTCCAGCAGACAATCATGGCATCAGACTTGGAGAGCCACTTCACATTCGCACGCAAACCAATACATTTTTGCATTTCTTTTCTGTCTGTGCTGTTCTTGCTGGTTTAAAGTAGGTTGGGCATGGAAAAAGCGGATGTGACATACTTTCACGCACCAAGTTGGAGTTGTTTGTCTACATAACTGATGCAAATCAGATTTCCTTCTCTGCATTTGGTTTGCACTAACTCCTTAAGGATACATCTGACTTTAGCTGCTTAGTGTTTCACAATTTGCGTTTTTGTTGCTGAAAGTAGCTAAAAACAAGCATTTACAATCGGCATTGCTTTATTCTAACCTAAAAGTGTCTAAGTGTAAAACCAAAACAATGCGCTGAAACACACTAAAATGCTCCATAAATCTGACAGAAGCTCCTCAGCCTCGTGGTAATTCTCTATGGGATTGTTACTATTAACAACCTCTTTCACTTCCATTGTAAAAATAGAGCTATTGTTCATTATATTCTGGCCACTTTATTCGGAGTGGGGATGCTCCATTTGCACCTGATAAATCAAATAAGTCACCTTTTTCACATGCTAATTTTGTCGAGATTTCATAAGAATACTCATGTGAAGGTAAAGTATGTAAATGCAAGACCGGCTCTAAGATGAAAATGCACATATGGAGGTAATGCAGAGGTAATTAAGTTGAGAAATGCATAATTAGCATGGAATTTTGTAAAAAAAAACGAAACAAAAGATAATTGTAGATGTGAAGATTCGTGCTTTAATTTCCCGCACGCAGCCTAATTTGATGAAATGTGCATTTTCTAAAGCTAATTACCGGATTGTACAGTGTGGATTTACACCATCATAAAAAGCATGAAAAGCCTTTTCTCAGATATGCATGGTGTAAAGAGAGTTTAGCTGGGTTTAAACTACCCCGCAACCTCGACAGTAGCCTGAGGGCAAGCAAATCCTTTCCTCCACCACCTCCGATATGCTAGCTGGAGGTATTCCCTGAACTGCCTCAGTAAACCACAAACATAATCCAAACTGAATACTCCTGAGTGGAGGCTACACAATCTGTGGAGAAAACACCCATGCAAAGGCTGAGGACTGAAAACACTGACTCATTTAAACATGTGCTCATCGCCTTCTGATTTCCATATTACCCAGTTAACACTTGTCAACATGAGTGTATGTGCCGGTGTCTGTGTGTTTAAAGGAGGAAATCTGCACGCACAGAGTAGCGAGAGCGAAGGCAAAGACAGGAGAGTGTATGCAAGGGAGCTTGTATTCTTTCATTATGTGGGTTATGCTGCAGTGACAAATTTAGAGTGTGTCCTGATTTCCTTGAGTCACTGATCCCCAAGATACCACCGGGAGACTCCGAGCACCGTGTCCACACAAAGACTACGGTCACAAAGGGCTGTGACCATGACCACATGCACATGGACACACACACATACATACACACACACACACACACACACACACACACACACACACACACACACACACACACAAACAAAAACAGGCAGTACAGATGACCTAACCTTCACCACATGGGCTAACCATTTCCTGTCAACACACACACAAACACAACCGCTCTAAACCCCGAACATATAATCGACACGCAGAGGCGGTTTCCTGAACATGGATTACACCACAACTCGGGAGTAAAGCATCGAGCCAGCGGAGCATCTTCATCTTCATTGGGAACAGGTCTCAGTTTGGTCTAGGATTAAGTGCGGCCCTTGTCAAAGTTTGGAAAGGGATTAGGATTAATCTGGGACCGGGGACAACAGCCTTTGCAGACACTGAGACACCAACCTCTGCTTGTCAAAGCAGACACAAAGCCAAAGGCGAGCACACAGTGCCTCGCCGGGTGACTCACCAAAAGCATGGCCACACGCCACCATAGTGTGAACAACCACAGCAATTTAGCCCGAGAGCACCTCTCGCACCATGCGATGGTGCTTTAATAGCAAGGTAATGAACCGTCAATTTGTTGCTGAAAATTACTGAGCGGGTATACGCATGCAAGGAGCTATTTTTAGTAAGTGTGCTGCTTATATGTCCTGCATTTCTTAATTTGCCGCACGCTCCGTAGCGACACGGTGAATGTCAAAGCTTGTTTTTCACCTTTTCAAGCCCAGGTTTGCCACACCTCGCTGTGTGGGACAGCAGAGATGAGGTTGTGGAAGTGATGCCATGCAGTAGTAGGCTCACTGGTGGCATTCAGCCTCATTGAATCAGATGCTATTAAATAAAATGCCATTTGTGTGGATTGTTATGCATCGATCTAATTATCTTTGTGTCTGGCCCCTTCCCCGTTACCCCCACCGTACCCCTCCAACAAAGTCCCCCCCTGCCTTCCTCTCCCTCGCTCCTCTCCAGCCAATCCCCCGCCTCGGCTGGATCACAGTCTTGCGTCACCATAGCAACAGCTGACGTGTAAAGTAACTGCCCAAAAAAAGTTTTCTGTACAAGCGTGTCTGCGAGCGCACACGCGTATGTGCATCTGTGTGTCTGATGAAACCCTCCCCTGTGCTCGGTACACCCATTTTTCTGAAAAACATATTTCAATGACCTCATCCTCCCTCCACCTATTCAATTAATAGTCAGGCGGCCGCGCTGGTCTCTCATTATTTCTCTCTTTCGCCCTCGCTCCCCGCTCTCGCTGCTGTTAGTCAATCCGCTCCAAATTGATTTTGTTATCTGTCTAATTCCATATCGCCGCCGCGTGTGGCCGATGTGTTGGTGTTATGGAGGGGCTGCCTGAAAATGAGATGCAGGAACGGGAGAACAAAGAGGCGGTAGAGTCCGTAGACACGGAGCTGTGAAGTGTGATGGAGGATGACATCATTGTTTCGGGACAAAGTTGCAGCTATAGGAGTCATGCGGCACTGACTCCCCCCCTCCCCATTTGACACACATGTAGCTGTCAGTCATATCCATCAGGCATCTGTCTGCATGTGTGCATGAGAGCCTTTGAACTTTTCATATTTAATGCAGAAAACTTGTAAACACGGATGAAGCGGTTTGATTTGGTTCCTGAAAAGCTGCACTCTACAATGCACATACACTATGCATGCATGTAGCTACATACATTTTATGCATGTATGCACCATATACTGCATGGATAATGTATGTACAGCTGGTTTTTGCCTCATTAGGTCAGTAAAATCTAAAACAAATCGCATAACAATCCCATCCTTGAGCCCATAGTCAAATCTTCAGATTCTTTGTTTTACTCAACTCAACAGTCCAAAGTGGGCATATAAAATGAAACCAAGCATGTCTGAGAAGCATTTTTGCCAAAATATTCACCCCATTATCAACACCACCGTCAATTAATGCTCTATCAACCAGCTAATTGGTGGATCAAGCAAACCTTTTTAGCTCTAAACCGCATCCGAGCACAGCACGAGCGAACGCAGCTTCCCCATCTATTCACCCGGCTGTGGGAATTCTACCACCTGTGCCTGTCTCCTCTCAACAACATGGCCGCCTGGCAGGATGGCCATAATAACCCATCACCATGGTGACGGCGCTATAGGAGCAAGAGCAGGAGACATAGACGGAGAGAGGCAGGCGGTGAAAGGAGGCGACCCACTGAGCCTGCAGACACCGTGTCAGTCAAACACAAAGGTGTCTCCTGGAGGTGGGGACGGAGCGGAGGGAAGATTAGGGCAGAGGGGAGAGTGAGCCAGAAAGAGAAAGGCTCCGAGACTCCTTCCTTTGTTTGCCGCATTGTCTGCCTGCTCACTCCCTTCCTCTGTCATCTTACCTTGCCGTCCTCCCCCTTACTTGCAGCTAGCGACCTCTCTCTTTCTTCCTCTCTTTTGTGGCCTTGCCCCCGTCTCCTTCCCTATTCACTTCCCTTTGTCTCCTACTTAGAAGTGATCACTCCTTCGCCCCTCCAACCTTCCACCTCACTCCCTCGCCTCGCCGGGCTACCTCTCTATCTTCAAGCACATCTGCCTCTCCGTCCCCTCAATCAGTCTTTATTCTGTCTTTCTACTGGAAACAGGTTTATTTGGGGAAATTAATCCGGCGCTTTGTGTGTCCATTTTGATACCAGGAGAGCACGTGCGCTCCCGTGAAGGTGTGCGCGCTGTTTTTCCTCTGAATGTGTGCGCAGGTCGAGTGTGTGTTCGTCTGCGTGTGTGCCACCCTTCCATTCTCTGGGGCTCATTTCACATCTGAAGAGCTTTATTTGTACCAAACCTCTGTTACAGACATCGTTACCATGGCTACAGCCTGTGAGGACCACTGACACAATGATAGACACAGTGGCCATGGCAACCCCATGATCAGTGGTGGGTAATATGATAATTCATGGACAAGGCATCTGACACATTACGGGCACATGAAAACGCTCAGTCGCTGGAAAGCCGGTCGGTCGCTGGTAATCCACGAGCCTTTGTGCGGCCGACATGCCGAGTGGCTGACAAAGAATACTCCGCTGTAACCAAGGGTGACCAGAACTAACAATAGCTGTCCTCTGGATAAGCTTGAACAAGAGGATACATACATATCAAGCTGCTACTCTGCAGCAGTGCACTGTGTAGCTCGCAGCGCACGGGTCGCCACTGAATTCAACTGGCACAATCGATATCATAATGAATCTATAATTCCCAGCAGTGGTTCCCCATTGATTACGGCCTCGCAACCCCGTTTCCTAAAGCCACTCCGCCTCCGAAAGACCCACGTGATCTAGTAAGCAAGCATCCGCGCCATCAGCTGTGACAGCTTTCAGATAGTCCCTCGATCCAGCTCACGTTCCGGTACGGTGCAGAGACGGAATCCAGCAGGACTATTTTACAAGCAGCGTCCCGTCAATAAATCACCTCTTCCAAGGTCTGCTTTAATTCAATCCAGTGCAATCTAATTTTATTGGTATGTACTGTAGCTTCTTGCAATGTCATCTGTCACAAAAACCATCCCATAAAAGCTCGGGGCCTTGACCTCGGAGAGTGCAGTAATATTCATACAGAGCGCCATGCCAATATCACCACCGGTGCATAGTGTCGCTCTGAGGAGGAGGCTGCTGTGTTGATAGCAAACAGCCTAAAAGACTAGAAAACAAGATAAGGAGGGTGAGGAGGAATCTAGGCTGAGGCCTGCAGACAACAGTGAAGTCTGCTGGAAAAGTTTTTGCTCTCACTTTTGATTTTTGAGAAAGAGTTGATGCACATTATAGGTGATGAAAGTACCTCACATGACTGATCAGCTGTTATTCATTGTGATCGCCTCCAGACTGCATGGAAAACGGCTGAAACCAGCTGACAGGAAAAGACAAATTCCAATTTTCCTCACTGAAAAAAAATCATTCACACGCCAAATTTTGGTTTGTTTCTTCACCTTCAAGGATTTTTGGCAGTTGGGAAGCAATGGACATGGTTTCCTTTGTTACAACATAGCACACTGTAAAAAACAAATCCCATTATGAAACAGGAAAAATCTGGCAGCAAGGGTTCCCATAAAAATATATTAAAAATATTGGAATACTGTAGCATTCAAAAACGGTAAAAAGTGGTGAAAATAATGGCAAATATGTAAAATAATGACATTTTTAGGTGATTTAAATACAGTAAAACAGAGTAAC
>OMNN01100840.1:0-10171 GCA_900302755.1 Chromis chromis
GGTTGGGATGGTGGTGGTGGAGAGGTTTGAAGGGGGTACAGGGATGGATGGAGGGATGAGGCAGACTTCTGGCCGGGGCGAGCTGCTCTGAGACTAATTAAGGTGAGGGCAGTGGCAGAGACGAGGTAATGATGAAGAAAAGGATTTACTCCCTCCATCCCTTCGTCTAAGACACACACCACCACCTCTCTGCCCGTCACTCACCCCTCACCTCCTCTTCTTCTCCTCCTCCATCCATCCCCCCCCCTTCTCGTCCCTCCTCCTGTCTCTCGGCTCTCTAAACCGGTTGAAAGCATTTTGTCACAGAGGCGAGCAGAGTAAATGTAATGTTTACATGCAGAAAAGCTGATTTGATTTAGAAGAAGTGCAGCGTAAGAGGCGGTGTCATGGTAAGGTTAGGGCGTGCAGCATTCATTCTGTATCTTTCTGAGGCATTGGCTTTGTGAAGTGCAAACATTTGACCTCAGGGGCAAAAACACTAGAGCACAAATAAGGAGGTTTCTGTCCTGTTCCACGTCATCAATGTTGTGTAAGGATTTTAAATGAATGCTTCCTGAAGTTAGGCTTTCATTTAGATAAAAAATGAAATAAAAATCGTCCAGCACAACTGCATACGTCTTTTAATGATTGCTTGATAAGACAGTGGCTGCATGGTGTCCTGGTAGTCTAGTCGTAGCGTAGGCATTGTGGTTGCAACATCTTGTGACCTAAAGGCAAAAGGCTAAAAAAGAAAGTGAGGTGAAGTCTCCCGTATGAATCCTGTCTGTCTGTCTTGCTCTCGTTCTGCAGCTCTGTTCCACTTTGTTTCCTTCCAATGCACCGTTCAGTACACTGTCTCATCTTCCAAACATTCAGAGAAACGTATTTGCTTTTAGCTTGATGGCTGTGCAGTTTGGTCATATGTCATATAGGGTGACATATGCTGCGAATTTGTGCTATATTATCAGATGGTTTTTGTACACTAAGAATGTATGATAAATACCATTTGGGGGGAAAATGACTCGTATTTTAGAGAGTGATACTTAACAGGCAGTAGTGGTGAAATAACACTAGAATGCAGGTGTAGATGTGTGACTATATACTGGAACAGATGTAATCACTGCTGTTGGGTGTATTTACTAAATGTCTACTGCCACTGTTCTGCACTTTTAGGCCCCGAAAATACAATTACACAGCTCCTTTCCCCTATTCATGACACGCAGCCATTGTATGAAAATAATAATCATGTTTGTAATTTATTGTGATTGTTGATGGTTGCTTTTTTTCTGGTTTTGTTAATTCAGCAAACATTAAATTGTCCTACAAATAGAGGGATACTTTGACTGATCACCCCCTACAACTATCTAAAATAGAACCCAATTTTATTGAATCACTAAAGAGCACAGATGAAAATATTAAATAAAACATAATATTTAAAAAAGCACCTAAACAAAATGAAGTTGTGGCCTGATTTTTTTATTCATACTGCTGACTGTACTGAAGACTTCTTGAAAATACTTTATTTTTCATTCCATGGCCAAACTATGATTTACTACTAATATTTACAGTTAATGCGCTGTTCCAAATACATATTTAATAAAATTGGTGATTTACTTTAAATAAAACTACACCAGATGTATATTTATTATTAAACCTTGTAGCGCCACATTATGTAATAACGCCGCATTATGTAATAATGTAATACATTTTCACCTCATTATTACATTTTGTAATAGTCTGCCGCATTTTGTAATAAAATTCTTGAACACAATATGTAATAAACTTTGCTGCATTTGTAATAAGTTGTAATGCATCAGTTATTACAAAATGCGGGTGTTGCACTTTTTTAAATGAAGAAAATTTAATAATTTGGTGCATTATGTTACAACTTATTACAAAATGCAGCAACGTTACATTACATATTGCGTTCAAGAATTTTATTGCAAAATGTGGCAGATTATTACAAAATGCGGCGTTATTACATAATGAGGTGAAATGTTATTACATTATTACATAATGTGGCGCTACAAACCTTAGTGTATTACAAGATTTTTTGTAATACTTTTTTCAGTATTTACCCTTTACATATTGTAACTGGCATCTTTAGTGTGCAGATTACATTTTCAAACACAATCTCAGAAGAGGTAAGCATCAGTTCAGCTATGTGGATGTGTCTCACTTTAAGAAACACAGGAATAATTAGTGTCCAAATCAACTAATTGTCTAACTTTTTCTGCCTTTTTCTCTCATCCATCCCTCCAGTCTCTTGTCTCTCTCTCTCTGTTATACAGATGTGTCTCCTCACTCGCTCCAGCTGTGCCTCCTCCACTGGTTTCTGCCTCTCTGCTGCTTCTCAGGCGTCTTTCCGTGGGCCAACAGGAAGCTGCAGCAGCTCGTCAGGAGGCCTCCTGTTCCAGCCCCGCCAACTGTGTTCCTGTCAACCAACGGCAATACATCCCCTCTCCAAATGTTCACTTCCACCCACACGTATCCTACATCTGCTCCTCACATGTGTTTTGGTGTCTTCTTGTTACACATTTGCATACAGTTTGCAGAAACACAGACATATCCTCTGCTGTTGTCTGTGCCTGTCAGTCCTCGACTACAACTGGAAGGAGGTGAGCTTACATGTCTCCTCGGTTTAGTCGGAACAAGCATTTTCACCAAACAATTGAGTTGTTTCTTTCTTCACTTCATGTGGTTTGGCCATTTAATTGATTAAAATGTAGGTCTATGCAATCAGTCACATTTGAAGGAAAACAAAGTTAATGGGTCACTCTGCCATTTTTACACTTTAAGGCCAGTCCAGCTCAGCCTTTGAAAACAGTTGTTAAATGTTTTCTCTGGCTCTAAAGAGATAGAGTTCCTCATGATCAGGGTTATTTTTTACAAAGCTGGGTTACACTTTGGTACTAAAAGTCTGCAATGGAAACTGGGAACATGGAGTTTGAAAGATGACAGTGTTTACCATGGAGGTAAGCAGTGTTTATTTTGACACCTTATAACAAACATGTCATCAGATTTGGCCAAATTTGAGTCAATTGATTTTTATTTAGTTTTATTATACATTTCAGTCCAGTTTTCCTCTCAGTGACATTTTAGTGTTTTCATTTTATGTTTTCATCTTCAGAGCTTCTGGAGGTCAGAGCTTTTGCCATCTTTGTGTATGGTTACAATGGTTACATGTAATACTGTCCTCTACGCTGAGGTTAGTGGAGTTCAGTGATCCAACAAACGGGCTCTCCATAATAAATCCAGCTATCATTCCCAAACTCTGAACATCTCTCTCTGCGTAGCATTAGCATTAGCATTACTTTCTCCATTGAAGAGCTTTCTGGGTTCCACTGGAGAAGAGACAGCTGGAAAACAAAATGGTTTTAAATCCATTTTTGTGAACATCTGGAGGAAGCTGTAGATGGAGCACCGTTAGTAATCCTGGAGCTGACTCATTCCCTCTGACAGCTACATGACAGAGTAACATTAACATTACACATCAGCTAACCTTAGTTTAACCTGGTTGGTTGCTGCTTCACTCTGTAACTTGTAGATGAGTTTGGTTCATAAGTTCATTACTTTTTCAAGAACCACCATAACATTCCTGACAGATGCTCCTGAATTACCAGCAGTAACACATTTTGAGCGGTGAAGGAAACTTTGATCAGGAGCTGCTGAGTGTGACTCAACACATGCAGCAACTGAATGAAAAACACTCAATACAAACAGTGATTAGTTTGTTTTCCCATTTTGTATTGTTTAATCTTTAATCACTGATGAAAAGAGTAATACCTTTTATCGTAGTTCCTGCTTGAAAATATCAGTTTTCTATTTAGTTTTAGTTTAATTTCATTATTGTTGTCAACAATACGTGCACCAACACATATATTTTAGTAGATTGCTTAAACTAGATGACTATCACAAAAGTGAAAATGAGTTGCATTATGGGAATTGTATGATCCAGCATTTTTGACCTGTCTTAAAGTGACTGAAAGTCTGTCTCGGCCTTTGGTGCTTCAATCATAACCCCTATTTGTTATCAGTCACCTGGAAGTCCCAATCTTTATAAAACGTGAATCACTGGAGAACTACTTTAATCTGGAAACAAAGACAACATTTTGTTGAGTTATCACTTCTCAGTGTTTCTGGTCATAAATCTTCAGTGTCCCATGGTATTTGCTTTGTAGATCATGAAGAGAGACAAACTGATGGATTCCTCCTCAAACTGACTCTGGCCTTTGCTACACCAGGCAGAGTAATGACTCAGCTTGTAATGTTATTTGGAGCAAATCATCTTAGTTTGCAGTGCTCCAGCAGTTCCTCCAAAACACCTCTCCATTGCCATCACTCCAACTTTAAAAATGTGCAACACAAACACAAGTTGCTGTCATTCGCCAGGACTTCATCTTCAAATCTGAGGAAACATTTAGAGGTAAGTTTCCTCCTAAGTTAGTGAGCTAATGTTGCAGAAAAACATAGGATTATGAGATCAACTTTCAGAGTCAGAGTTCATCTTGCTTTACAAGAGCAAAATTTTCCATGTGTCCTATAATTAAAAAACAACAGCAACAAAAACTTAGACAAAAGATACAGCATGTTGTAGAACACACACACAGTACACCTGCTGAAAATGGTACATGCATTTTATTTGCATTGAAAATGTCTTGAGATGATTTAAGAGGAAAAGCGAATACCTGAGGAAGACAAACTTTTGTGGCTGAGTCCATGTTTTTAATAATTATTCCAAAAATTGCCATAGAATTTATATTCAGTAACTGACCCTGGATATCAGCACAAACAGGAATGCACCTCAAAAATGTTTTTTATTGAATTAGATTTCATTTTAACCCTCTAACACTTACCCTACTTTTTTTTTTGTCTTTTTACAAAAAAAAGACTAAATGTCTCTTTGACTCTTATGGTGAAAATATTGATTCAACAACTATGTGCCCCTACAGGCGACAGAAACCGTAAGACTGCACTGTTTTGCTGTGTATGCACTCTTATTACAAGGAAAAAGAACAAGTGCTGCTGCACTGTGGTGTTGATGTTGTGTTGGCATCTTTGGATTTGTGTAAGATTTGTGCTTTCAAACAAAAAGTGTTTCAGAATGGGCTGATGCCATTCAAAACACAGCTGCAGAATTTTCACTTAATACTCACAGGCCCACATTCAGGCGTTCTGTGCAGTGATACGGGCTTAATGAACTTGCTAAATGTATTGATTTTGTATGACCTGAAAGGTTTTTTAAAAATGCGTTTATTACCTATTTGTTTTCTAGTTTTTAAAATTACTTTAACTTCAGACGTTGCTCATCCTTTATTGATCTTATGTGTCTTTCTGTAACTTTAATATCTAAACACATTTATTGCTAAGCAGTACCTCTCCTTGGGTAATTGTTCCAAATAAAATAAAATATATATATATATTTTTTAAAAACCCTGGCAAATAAATGCCACTGCTGGTACATGTGTCATTGATCACAGAAAATAACAAGCTCATGGTGAAAGAAAGGAGACAATGAGTAAATGTGCGACGACTGTGTCGCCGTTTTGTCACTACAGCCAAGTCATATAAAGGTTTTAAAACATACAGTATATACAAAGTTGTTTAGACTTTATCACTCCCCACATCATGTAAGGTCACAGAGACTGTGTGGAGTTGGGAGCAGCAATACTAAACTTCATCTAGAGCCTCTATTTTAAACTGCAGTCAATCAGATCTTTTCGGCTGACAGGTAAAATAAATCAGAGCCGTTTGCATTGCTCAGTGTGCAAACATGCAGTCTACCTTTAAGTCTTTTCTACTAGTCAGACAAAATTCAGGCTACAATTGTTTATATCTTTTCACATTTGATGTAATTGTGTCTTTCTGGATTACCACACCTCAGTACATCTTAATAAGAGGTTAGAAAGTGTGATGCTTTCTGCCTCAGAATGAGCACTGTGTGAAATACGCTGCCTGCATCACTAATGAACAGCTTTTAATTCCTGGGGTTTCAATGGAAATGAAACCTCTCCTTGCTTTACTTCATTCACTGTACACTGGCAGTTTACTTCATTGATTTTCCAAAGAAAGTTGGCAAAAATAATTACACAGAACAGACATTTAAATATTATATGTTATATGTGGACTACAGTAACTTTGTTTGGATTATATCGGGTGAACAAATATTACAAGTCAGAAACAGAAGCAATGTTTAGAGGTTCAAATGAGATTTTGCAATTGTAACATAGAACGATGAAGATTTTGATCTGTATTCTTTAAGCCTGTAAGTATACCAGTAGGACAGGCATTATAAACTCATGCTGTGCAGCTAAACATTGTTTAAACCCAAGTCTAAATATGAATTTTGCAGAAATGTATATAAAATGAGCCACAATAGGAAATATGTCCATTTGGTTGAACACTATAGCCTTAACTGTCACGGAGCAGGTCAAAGGCTCAAGCACAGAGCGACAAAAACACAGCGAGACAGGAATTATAACAAATATAAATGTATTTACAATGTTAAATATACAGGAAGTGGATCATGAAACAGAAGGGACTATTCAGAATGGAAATTTGACTAATGCACCCAAGGGAGCCAACTACAGGTTAGAGGATGGGACTGAAACCAGAAGCCAGTGGGTTAAACAGAGCAGATAAAACACACGCTCATAACACACTAAGCACAATAATACAATACACCCACGAGAGAGTTGGGTAACTTAGCTGGCAGCCGAAGGAAGAGAGGGTGAGGGTAAGGCAGGTGGAGGAGGTGCGTGGTGTGGTAGGAATGGTGTCCAGGCAGGTGCAAGGCCGTGAGGGTTTCTGTGGTGGAATCCAGACAGAACCAGGCTGGAATGGCAGGTGAAAGGTGAAGCTCAGTGGTAGGCAGATGAGGCAGGCAGGTAGGGTCTTGGCTGGGGTGATCACAGACTGGAGCAAAAAGAAAACAACCAGTTAGAACCATGAAACAGAACAGAAAGCTGGTAACAGAAGAAGGACCTGAGTTAAGTAACTGTGTTATTCAACAGTCCGGCGTCGTGCTGTGGTCTGAGCCAGGCTTATATGGAGAGGTTGATGAGTAGCAGGAACGACCACTCCACTCCACTCAGGTGATTATCCAATAACCTGCACCTGCCTGCATTCCACCAGCACACCTCAGTCACACCCACCTGAGGGAGAAGGGAAAGGAGGGAGAGAAAACAGGGAAAAGGCTCCCACTACACAGAGCTGGAGGTGGCAGGCCTGACAAAAACATGTTCTTTACTTATGTATGTATGTAAAGATATGTGAAGTACATGTATGTCATAGTGGAGAAATTTTTACCTCAAACATTATCCGACTTATGGACCATTTTATGAGGTTCTCTTATAAGAAAACAAATCTTTTGACTTGTAGGCCCAAAGATGATCATTGTTGGATCCAAACATTGTTTGATAAAATGTTCTGAGATCTTTTCTCCTGTACAAGTGTACCTTGTAAGCGCTGTCTTCAGTTATTAATCTGTCTAATATGCAGTGGTTACCAGCAGGCCTTCACCAGTTTTATGTGGTTTTGGCAGGTTTTACTAGTTTACAGTGGGTTATAGCACGTTTTAACAGAGTTCAACCGATTGCAGGGTGAGATGGAGTAGAAAACAATGTGGGTGCCAGGTTTATTAGATCTTTAAAGTGTGAATAAATGTTTACTGATGTAACATTAACAATTACAAACACCTCAAGGTGACATGAGTGTACTGAATTACCAATGTCACTAACTAAAGAGGTGGTTAACGATCCACCGACCCTACAAACTGTACTTCTATAAGCTGTACCTTCGGAGAAGCCTCCAGGCTTAGGTTTTCATTGCTATTTGTTTGTCTGCCTGTCAGCAAAGACTACTGGGCCAACATTCATGAAGCTCAGTGGAGAGGTGGCACATGGCCGAGGGAAGAATCTGAAAAGATCTGGATCATTTTATTTCAAATTGCAAGATAACACACTGACCTTGTTGAAGTTTTGCACTGTGGGAGTGCTTTTCTAGTTTTGTACTGAACCTTGTCGTGACTGCACCCAGATAGAATTAAAGACTGAACTGGAGACATTCATTTAGCGTCTATAAAATACATATAATAGTTCATTAACAAGTTCCAAATTTTTCAATTTCCCAGATTAACAGCAGCCAGCCTTAATATCATGGTAACACTGAAGCATAATATTCAACTAAAATCCTTAACTTAAACACTGCAGACTGGGCCAACAGTAGTAAGTAAATAGTTTCCTTAAGTCTTAAGGGTGTAGATACAATATACAGTATATATAGCCCCCCAGCCTCCAGTACATGGAGCCAACAAAAAGCTGTTTGTTCATAAGTCTTGTGTAAATGCCGTAACTCGTCTGCATAGAATGGAATTCTGAATAGCAGACTGATCAACCTGGTTTAATATCATCTACACTCATACTATGGTGTCTCCATCACTTCAAAGGACATTACAGCGACTTATATTGATTTCCTGGAAACCTACCCTAACCCTAATCCTTACCCTAACCATACACCAAGTCCATCCATTAGCTACACCTGACTTATAATTTCCCAGATTAACAGCAGCCAGCCTTAACGTCATGGTAACACTGAAGCATCTCATTCAACTTGACTCTGAACTGGCCTCTGGATGAGTGCTCACTTCGGACCACAGTAAAAGGCACTGTGTGTGTGTGTCATTCTGTGTTCTGGTACAGTAGTTTTGTATTATACTCTGTTACTATACAAAACTGCCAAACTCCAGAAAACTTTCTGAATTCCTAAAGGACCTTGATAATTTGTGCATGGTCAGCAATCTGTCGCATCAACTCCTTCCTCCCGCCCTCTTCTGCAGTGCTGTCTGGTAAAGTGTTTTTGAGCAATGCAGGTACTTCATCCATCACATTTCTGGTTGCTTGACCTGATAATGGAATTTAAATAGCTGTCTAACCAACTCAACCTAAAGCTCCAGTTGCAGACACTCAAGATACTGCTGTCAACTTATACAGAATGTATGTATGTTATATGGATTTTCCTACTTTCAGATTTCTTAGGGATGTATACATTAAATCATACAGATTCTAAATAAACAGCATCAATATGTGTGGTACAAGTTCCACAACAGCCATCAACAGACATTTATTACTATTTTACACTGGATATTACAAGTGGGTGTCTGAAGGGGTTGATATGTATGTAATGTATGTGCAGTCCACAGTTTGCTATCTAGATATGGCCTCGTCTAGCAAATGCATCTTCCCTGGAAGTTAGAATTGGCAGCTCAGTCTCCTTATTTACATTTTTCTAAGAATGATAAGATCCAGAGAAGGTGGACTGATGGAGAACTAAAGATTCCCACCAAAACCTGCCTCTGCAGTGACCATTCTACACTGGAAACTTTAATCAAAGACAACTGGAAGGCCATCAACCTGCTGTCTGGTGGCAATCTGGTCGGCAGTATGTGCCCACTAAACGGTGCAGGTCGCCTTGTGTGGTTAGTTCATTCTTTAACTTGGTCCACAGCTGCAAAACAGGCTTGACAGAGGAGACTAGTCCATATTTCAGTTGAGGGTTTGCAGCTAGTTCAGGGAGTCTGCAGGAAATAAAAGCGCAAACGCTGTGGAAGTTGTTATATGTGGGATCATTTTGTGGATATGAACGAGGTTACATTGGGATGGCATTAATACCTGGGTGGCCTACCTAGGTTTTTCTTCACACTCAAAGTAATATTATTAAACTTAATTACAAGCACCAAGATTTCATTTTCTTGTGGTAGCTGCTATAGTGGATGGTAATTTCCCTTAAAATATGGAAAGTAATCCCAAAGAAGTCGCTCCATTGTTTCACAGTGGCTGATGAAATAAATGCTAAACGAGAGTCTGCACTGTGGCTCGTGGAACAGAGGCTACAGCCCAGACGTGATGTCATGACTTCCACTCTTTATGAAGTTTTGTGTCTGCAAACTGGTGGGATGGCAACCTTTGACCCGTTCAGTCGGGGCCTGCAGCACAGTGGGCGCTCTCATTGGACAAGGTCATTGGACATTTTGAGCCCTGTGGGGGGGACGTGATTGGAGCGTGAGCCTTATGCAGAGCACAGGATGCAGGCAAGAACAAGAGACAGCAACACAGCACGAGACAGATACAGAGAGAGAGAGGAGGCTGAGACGAGGAGAGATGGATGGATGGAAGGAGAGACGGGGAGGAAGGTG
>OMNN01100843.1:13489-30866 GCA_900302755.1 Chromis chromis
GGCAACAAGACTTTCATACTTTATATGTCACTTGATGTAATCTTGCGCGTATGGCAAATAACCTTTATCTAACCTTTATTGATTCCCCTTCTCTGCATTTGACCCATCCTATTCAAAGCTAACCTTAACTATACATACTAGGAGCAGTACCACTGCCCTCGTGTGGGTATTGTGATTGTGTGTCACAAGGAGGATTGATGTAAAACTGACCTATGCCTGACTCACAGAATGCTGTCACTTTACCAGAATGATGAGGGCAGCAATGTTATGTATGCCATGTTTAAACAGTGTGTGGGGATAAGCAGCAGCTAACTTCTTTAAAAAAATGCTGGCATCCTGATTTCTAAACCTAAAACAGGTTATAGACACAGGCAAAAATGTGGGACTTCACCTCTGAATAGTGCTAAAATAATATCCCTCCTTACCTGCATAGTAATCTGGTAACCTTTGAAGTCTTTGATCCTCTTTTTCTTCTCCTCTTCCTGTCCCATGCTGACCCAGGTATCAGTTACCAAAACATTGCTGCCATGGGCAGCCTCCATCGGGTCAGAGGTCAGAACGAGCTGGGTCCCATGCTAAGACAGAATGTAGTATTATTTATTAATAATAGGATAAACCGAATCTTTTATGACACTGAGAGAGGATCTCACCTGTTTGGAGAGTTTTTGTGCCTCCTGAATAACACTGTTTTCTGGCTCGTACCCCTGGGAGTGAAGACACAGTTTCGTTTTAGTGTCACAAGAAGTGCAGAGATGAGTAGCTCAAAGCTGCAATGGTATCTGCAAACTGCAAAACAAAATTCTACAAACAGGACAGTGAAAGAGAGGAGATAATATAAACCTTTGGTGTCGCAATCTTAAGATGAACTCCCAGTTTGGCTGCAGTCATCATGAAAGAATGGAGGACATTATTCCCATCTCCAATCCAGCTCACTGTCAGTCCGCTCAGGGATCCATAATGCTCCTAGAAGTGCATGACATTTACTGACAATGCGCTGCATCATTATCATACACTGGATGAAAATTGTAGTATAATGAGGGGTAAGAGTACTTGTAAGGTGAGGAAGTCAGCCAGAATCTGGATGGGGTGATAGAGGTCAGACAGACCGTTAATGATGGGGATGGAAGCCTCCTTTTCCAGCTCCTCCAGCGTCGAGTGGCTGTACACTCGTGCCAAGACGATATCACAGAGTCCTGAGAGCACCCTGTGGTGAAAGTTAAGAGATCATATGTAGCCAGGGACTCTGTGGTTAAATATGCTGGAGACTGCTGTTGGCCTGAAACACTCTATTGTATGACATGTGAAGGAGAATTATACTAAAAAAATACTGTGTTGGCTCAAATATCATTGGATAGACAGAGAAAAATAAGAGGATTCATATACAATAGACATCCAAAAGAGACAAAAATTACTTCTCACCTGGCTGTGTCTGTGCTACTTTCATTCACTCCTAGGTGGATGTCCTGCGAGGTAAGGAAGCAGGGGTGTCCACCCAGCAGAGCAAAACCTGGGATTATGACAGTAAGATTAGTTTAGTTTTCCAGAAAGCCAACTAGTGCAAGAAAATAAGCACAGAGAAAAATATATGTGATAAGGGGGGAGTACAGGGGAAAAAAGGAGTAGCTGTTCACAGTGTTTTGTTAAAGGCTTGCACTGAAAGTCGCTTTTCAGCAGTTCCTTTGTGTCTGCATTAACAATGACTGTGATGAATGGTAGAAGCCCAGCTAGCAGTACAAGAACACATTTTTATGAGTGCTCTTATAAATCCAATAAAGAAAATATCTGTGGAGCTCATCTGTGTCAACTTTAAACTTAAAAACTGGCTATTTCATTTACAGTTTTGGCCTGCACCTGTTATTATTCAGTCTAAATAACTGAGCCACATGTAGATTCTTATGCACAAAACTGACACCTGTTTCTGTGGACATTCTTGTTCTGGTGCTCCTCTTCTCAAATATCATAGCAATCGACTTCCCTTGGAGAAGAGGCAGATACTGAAATAGAAATGACAGTTAGCTGCCTTAAACCACACAAACTGGGACCACAAACTAAAACAGGAGACTCCGAACAAATTGGACAGAGGAGTTAGCATTTGTTAGCTAAAGTTATTCACCTGTTTTTCATGCTTGATGCGATGCTTGAGGTCTCCTGACACCCACAGCAGCCTTTTGATTTCATCTGAGCTGAAATCTTTCAGTGTCAGAAAACTGCGACCTTTTAAATCCACTGAACCAAGGGAAGAAGTGCTGGAAAAGTAACAAACGAAGGCATGTATTAATCTAAAGATGGCAAAGCTTGGCTATTCAATAAGGTTGAAATCTGGACTTTCTTACCCAAACCCTCGTGCTGCACAGTTGTGGAAAGATTGAAAACATCTGAAAACATTACTGTTGACAGACAACAGCCTGGGAAACATTGCGCCTCAAAGAAAATCCACCGGGAACGTAATGTTGTGTGACTGTTTCATCAGCAAGAAGCAGCTTTCAGTAACTGCCTGCCAGCAAAGCACATGCAGCCAGGAGTCCAAGCGAACCGACGTCGTGGCTCACAGGCTCCACTGACAGGGAGAGGCGTGGCTTCTTCCAACACCAGCTTCTAAATCAAATGTGATTACCACTGCTTTTTAAAAATAATTGTAATATTTTTTTTAAATGTATAATATGTGCACTAAGTAACTTTTCTGACTTAAGTCTAACTGTTTTCACCCATAAAATAAAAACTGTTAAAGCTAGAAATCGGGGTGCTAGGCTACAAGTAGCATTCCTCCACCATCCTTCAGACAACGCTCCCTCGGCAAATTAAAATGTGATTAACACTGCTTTTTGGAAATTGATTTTAATGTAATTATAACAATAATAATTACTAAAATTATTTACTATATAAATAAGTTTTCTGACTATCTATTTTAATGCTCAAAACAAAATGGATAAGCCCAGCAACTTGTAGAAAGAGCTCTGTAGGCTCCTCTGTGACCAGGTCGTGGCAAACTGCAGGGGAAAAGAACATTTGTTGTTTTTTAAGTCATTTTTTCCGCGAATTGCGTCTTAAATCGTTTTAAATGAGTTGGTGGGTATCTAAAAAAAAAAAAAAATCAGAATGGTGCCTTTTTTAAGGAAAATAACATTTCAGTCTGGCAGTTTCACAGACTGCACTTGCTCTCTTCCTCTACTCCGCTGCACTAGCTAGGGCCGCTGATTAAGATTAAAAAGTTTGTTTCGTCACCGGCAAAAAAATGCAGCCATTTTAATTTGACCGTAGACATCTTTAAAATTAGTAAAATGCTACTGGATACTGGATAACTTGTTTAAAAAAAATAAATTAAAAAAATTAAAATTTTTAAAATATTTTTAATGACGTTAAAATGAAACGTTTTGGCGGAGTAATATTCTTGTTATGAGTCCACAGGTGCGTTTTGAATATTTTTTTAATGGTTCATTTACGATAAGGAGTTTAAAAACCACACTTTAAAATATTTTATTAAGTGTGTTTTGTCATTTCAGAGTAATTAAGCCAGCAATATACTCCTCTCCTCTCCAAATATTTTTAAAAGTGAGTATATCATTTATATTTATTACCATAACTAGCTAACTCCTTGGGTCGCAGAGGGACAGCTAGCTAGCTTAGCTTCCTACTTCCTCCCTCTGAGCTTTGCTTGGTCAACCTGTCAGTCAGTGCTGAGCTGCCCGGTGAGGAGGAGGTGAGAGAGGGATAACAGTGGAGATGACGGGGCAGACGGACGTGGACATACCCGGTGAGACTACTTCCTACATTTCTACGCAACATATAGCCCGTAGCTTTATGATTTTGTACCTATACTTACCTATCTTGCCTTCTGATAACGGTTTCCACATATGTGTGCGGTAAACCTGTTGCTATTTCTGTCAGCCGGCGTAAATCGCTTGAGGTCTGACAGCAGGTTGGGTTGGGATTTAGCCGGTGTTAAGTTAGTGAACTGCATTAAGTTAGTGCCCTGTATAGAGTAGTGGACTCCTATCAAGGCAGAGTAAAGATCAACCACACATGTGTCTTCAGAAACAGGAGCCATCTTCACATTTGGAAAGAGCAGTTTTGCTGATAATGTGCCAAGCAAGTTCTGGTTGAAGAATGACCATCCACTGCACATGTCCTGTGGAGGAGAGCACACTGCAGTCATCACAGGTACACACACTGCATTTATGTTTTAATAAAGAATGCTTACTTTGTTCACGAAAAGATTAAGTATAATTTCTTTGCAGCCAAGTCAGTCTTACATCTCTGTAATGATTCTGCAGAAAATGGGAGGCTGCTCATGTTTGGTGGTAATACTTTGGGCCAACTGGGGCTGAGATTTAAGCCAGCTGCCAGCAAACCTGCCTCTGTGAAAGGTAAGGTACTTTACACTAAGGATGCACCTGCTCCATATTTTCATCACCAAGTTATTTTTTAGGACTTTAGGACTTTCTAAATGGTTGTGATTATTGTTTTGTCTGTTGACTAATCAGTTAACTGGTTAATTGTTTCAGCTCTTCTTTGCAAATAGACTGAAAAGGCCTTAATTTGGATATTTTAAGGTTAATCTTTGTAGCTGTGTATTTCCTTTTCAGCCTTGAAGTCTGAGAAGGTGAAGCTTGCGGCTTGTGGGAGGGATCACACAATTGTCTGCACATGTAAGATGATAAATAATACCACAATAGATCATGACAGATTTCCACAGAGTTGTGATCCCCAGAATTGGTTGTTCTTTCATTTAATCAGGTCTGTTATGTTTTTAGGTGGGGGCAGTGTGTATAGTGCTGGTAGTAACCAGGCGGGGCAACTCGGTTTGGGCCACTGCAACAACACTACATCCTTTCACCTGCTGCATCCTTTCTGTGACTGGGCACACATCAAAATGCTTTCTGCAGGATGCAACACCTCAGCTGCCTTAACAGGTCTGAATAGTGACAATATAATTTGTTTCTCTGCCAGCCAAGGTTTTCTTGGCCAAGATTGAAATTGCTTACATTATATGTCTGTGATGTTAGTCTGACTGTGTATTTTCGTAGAGGATGGGAGGCTGTTCATGTGGGGAGACAACTCTGTGGGTCAGATCGGTTTAGGGGACGAGGGATTTGCAGCAGAACCCAGAGAGGTGATTGTTGGAGAAGAGGTGCTATGGGTCTCCTGTGGGAACCACCACTCAGCCTTTGTCACAGGTACAACACAATCCAGCACAGGAGACACTCACCCAGCTGGAGTGTTAATTTAACAAATCTTCAGATAAGATTCATGTAATTTATTGTGCTGCGAATATTGTGTTGGCTTTGTTCCAGTGCATGGCGATCTCTACACATTCGGGGAGAGTGCGAATGGAAGACTTGGCCTCGAGGTGGAACACCTTTCCAATCACAAAGTCCCTCAGCGGGTGCAAGGCATTCTGGGTCGAGTCACTCAGGTGTCCTGTGGAGGGGAGCACACTGTGGCACTTACAGGTACATTAGCACAATTAAAAAAATAAAATAAAATCTTTGTTCCAAAAAGAGACACCATCCCTGCAAATACTAATGCTTATTGCTATGCATATTTTTTTTATGATCGTTCATTTTTCATTAGCCTGTGAATAAGTAAGGGGCAGTGGTGGTGCAACGGTTAAGTCCCTGGGCTACTGATCAGAAGGTCAGAGGATCGAAGCCCCACTGCAGCAGCCACTGTTGGACCCTTGAGCAAGGCCCTTAACCCTTCCTGCATGGCTGACTCTGCCCTCTGACCCCAACTGGGATATGCAAAAATTGAATTGCCCCTGGGGACAAATAAAGTTTCTAAAACAAATAAATAAATTAAAAAAGAATACTAAAATATGTATTCAGATCCTTCACTTAAGCTTAAGTGTCAATATCACAATTCGAACCAGCTAATGTGAAAATACTTCATTATAGCACAACATATATACTCATAAAAAGCACTGCATGATACATTATCAGGACATTTTAATTAAAATATAAAAGTACAAGTATTCATTAAAGAGTCATCCCTCGTTATTTAGTTTTTATCACAAAATAAATATTCTATTAACTGCGGTTGATATTCTGTTTTGCTGTGCCAGGGGAGGACGTGTACACGTTCGGCAGGGGTCAACATGGTCAGCTGGGCCACGGAACATTTCTGTTTGAAGTTCATTTGCCAAAACCACTGGAGCACTTTTGTAACAGCAGCATCAAATACATCGCCTGTGGAGAGAGCCACACCGCTGTGATCACAAGTAAGCCATCTTTGAAGTTCACTCTAGTCATTGTCGTAGTTAATAAAAATTGTATTGCATGTTCACCTTTGTAGCTGTTTATGCGTGTTTTCTATACTGTATGCATCAAATGTAAATGAGGCAACAGAATGTGTTTTCTATGGATGGGGCAACAGATTCAATCATAGCTTCTTTTATCTCAGAGGTAGTCGTACAGATCCCCAGTGGAAATGCACCTACAGTAGGCCTTGCTACTTTCTTAGGCAGTCAAGAAAACCTCTTTATTGATTTTTTGGTTAATTGTTTAGTCTAAATGTAAGATGTAAGGAAATAGTACAGATTTCCAAAGACATTTTCAGAAATGTTTTGTTTTAGTTCAGAACCTTAATTTTGATATTTGATTTCAAATTATTGAAAACATAGCATGTCCTTTCTTTGATAAAGTTCATAGTTTTTTCCTCTATAACTTGTAAGATCAGAAATAAAACATTTTGAGCAACGACTTTTTAGTCAGTTAACGTATTAATTATGTACTAATCATTTCAGCACAACAGCATAACAAAACCTAAATTCTGCTTCAATATTTAAAAACAATTTTTTTGTACTTGCTCAAACAACATGTGCAATAAAATGCAGTGTGAGCAATGAAATAAAAAAGCATAATTATATGTAACCTTAAAATGCTAAAATATGTGTCAGCCTAGAGTTGGTGGGTTGTATTTCTCAATTTATAGAAAGGGAAAATGTCTGTCATAGTTTCAGCCATGATTGATCATCTTTCACTCTTCCTCCTTCTCCTCAGGCAGCGGGCTGCTCTACACATTTGGTGACGGCCGTCATGGAAAACTGGGGTTAGGGGAGGAGAACTTTATCAACCAGTTCAGCCCGACACTCTGCACACGTTTTCTCCAACACAGTGTTCATTCAGTAAGTAAAGGTGATGTTGGGGCAGCAGTGACTCAGAGGACTTAGGCCATCTGTCAGTCACAGTTTTGGCGTTTTAATCTCTGTGATATCAACTGGTCTTTGAAAGTATTTAATCAGTTCCCTTAAAAAAGCCTGAAAATGTTTTTAATACTTTAAAGTTTTAGATATTTTCATAATTTTCTATATCTCGTCGACAGTACAACTAGTTATAATGTTTTTTTGTGTGTGGTTATGAGCTGTTGGGAGAAATTATGCTTTATACTCGATATATGAGTTTCAGTGTTTGGTCAGATCTCTAGCAATCACAGTCACAAGTAGAAGTCACTCACTCGCAATGGACGAGTTACAATTTTAGCAAAGACTTCTTTTAATTTATAATAACCAATTATTTTGTAGTTAATTAGTCCAGTCATCAATTTTCAGCCACTTCTCTGGCCCAATCATTAGTCATATTAATTCAGATTACATTAATCAGAAATTATTGTTAAACACAGGTGGGAAGTAATGACAAACATCTGATATAAATATCCATACATTTATGTTTTTAATAAAAAAAAAATGTAGGAGAGATATTTTCTACTGATGTTGTTATGTTTAATTCCTAGACCAACAACAATAACAATATCAATGCAGTGCACTTACCAATCACTATAACCTGTATGTCCGGAGCATGTAAGAGCATGTAAGTAAATAAGTACACACTAATAAATATGTTTTCTTGTGTCCTTCTGTGTTTAGGTGTCCTGCGGTGGTCATCACATGTTGGTCCTGGCTGCACCCGGACCACCACAGAGCGTACAAGTGGGGCCAGAAAAGGATGCCATCATCACAGACAACTTTTTGGAGTCGAGCTATAAAGAGATTCTTTTGCAAGACGGTTTGATCATTGATCTAACTCCACTGGTGCCATCCTTATCTCTCTCTGCTCGAGCACGGCACAGAGAAAAAGTGAGAACCTACACTTTTTTATATTTTGTGTCAGACTGTGGGCATTAATAATAATTTGACCAAAATCAGATTTCTTCAGATCATTGTAATTACTACTTAATTCCAGTAGGGAGCAGTGTTACACCAAACTGTAGCTCTGTTGTAGTACCACGATGTAACAGGTTGAGGGAGCTCTATCAATGCATTTCAAATATTTGGCTCATGATTTTATTTGATGCTTATGCTGTTTTTTCCTCTTATCTTTCAGGGGAGTTCAGTGGAGCTGTTTGGGGAGATGTTTCAGAACCTCCCACGTCTGAATTCTGGCTTCCTCAACACTTCCTGGCACACATCCAGAAATATCTCAGCCCCGAAAAAGCTTTCAAAGGACGTCTTTACTCCTTCATCATCCCCCAAACCCCAATCAGAAGCAACAGCAAGCCCACTTCTCTCCCCCAGATCTCCTATATCGCCTCAGAGCCCAGTGTTCTTCTCTAAGCCATCAAGCCCACATTCACAATCATCATTTATATTTCAGAATAAAGCCTCCACCACTTCTTCCCCTAAGTCTAGATCCAAAGAGTTGTCTTCTCCTTTACTGTCACCTAAGTCTATAACTAAATTAAAGCCCAACATTCCTGTGTCTACTAAAAAGATTGCAAAAAACAGAGCACGCCAAGCAGGAACCCCAAAAAAGGCATTAAGTAACAAATTGTCATCTCCTTTACCACCTAAAGAGCCCTGCAGCCCGACTAGACCCCCCACTCATGCTTCCAAGAAAAATCTCATTGAGGAAGAGCATCCTGCCTCTCCACAAACAGGTATTTTGAACCCATTATTTTAACAAATGACTGGAATGTCTGTTGTGGCCGGTGTTTAGCTGCTCTGTGAAGATGTAGAGATAGATACTGCATTTTACAGCAGTTAAACCAAGTCTTGTCTATTCTTTCAGAGCAACAAACAGTGACGGACGATGTGGAAGAAAAAGAAGTCGATTCTGAGTTTTTTGCAAATACGGTAAGAGAAGTGATATTTAATGGTTCATTATGCAACGGTTTCATTTTGATAGAGCACATAAACACAATGTATCATCCACAGAGTCATAAACACAGTCAGCTGAATGTTATTTTCCTCTTTAGCCTTCTTTTTACTGGTCGAGATTATATGCACTCCAGGGCAGGAAGCAGCAATGTTGAACACTCACTGACTTTTCCAGGAAATGTGCATACCTCAGCATACATACAGTATGTGTGTGTGTTCATTCAAGCACGTGTGTGTGGAGAAATTTTCCACTTGGTGTAACACTGAGGTGAATCATGAAATTGAATTTTGTGTTTTGGTCTCCCTTTTTTTTTTTTAACATTAATGTCCCCTTTTCCAAGAACGTCTGTTAATGAATCTCCTCCCCCACGTAGATATTTGGCTTCTGCTGTAACACAAATGTGTTTGGGCGCTAGCCCTCAGATGCACAAACACACACAGATACACACAATGCGCTGGAAAAGTTGGCAGGAATCTTGCCACATCTCATCAGTGTTTCCACAGCCAGCGATGAAGCAAGCAGTAAAGGAGTCTCCTACATTGCTGTGTGCAACGGGTTACTGCAACATGTGGTGCTTGGTAGCCTGTTCCTGCCCTAGCTGCAGTGCTACATCTGAATCTGCATGTGCAATTGTGTGTGCACATGTGTGGCCTGAAAATAATACATTGAATAACTCTAGAGAGACAACACCTCTTTGCTAGTAAAAACAATTAACAGGGCTTCAAAGTGCCCTCCAGTAAAGAGCATTATGATTGGTGTTATTAAAGTAACCTAACAAGTGTCATTTATGGTGTGATTTTACTCAATTAAACCTCAGAAAAGTTACATTAAATACTACTATACATGACTATAATACATAATATAGGTGAGACCCTGCAGTGTTATTAATTATGGAGAACAAGCTAACTAATGTAATATTATAGTTAAGACCCTACAGTAGTATAAATAACAAAACCTGAAGCCAGAATAAATGCTGTGGGATTAAATAACACCTCAGTGACCCATCTGTTTATCTCCAGGAAAGAAGGAAAAATAAGGATTCTTCATCATTTCTCTGTCATCACAGTGGTTTTATTTACCTTCCACCTACATCTGTACATCAAACTGACTGATTTCTTACACCTTGCCATATGTCTTATGATATTCTTGGTATTAAAATCTACACATACTCAGTCATTTCATATATGCTTAAAGATAAATCTATATTTATGTTTTAAGTGATGGTGTGCAAAAATGTACCAGTACATGATGATGACATCCAAAATGTACACGAGCATGTGCGCTAACGTACAGATGTGTGTTTGTAATTATATTACAAATATCTTTTAAAACATTTTAAATAAATTATATCTATGCTATGAAGCATCCATCCATCCATCCATTATCTATACACCGCTTAATCCTCTGTAGGGTCGCGGGGGTGCTGGAGCCTATCCCAGCTGATTCGGGCGAAGGCAGGGACACCCTGGACAGGTCGCCAGTCTATCGCAGGGCTACACATAGAGACGGACAACCAAGCACACTCACATTCACACCTACGGACAATTTAGCCTCAGCATGTTTTTGGATTGTGGGAGGAAGCCGGAGAACCCGGTGAAAACCCACGCTGCACAGGGAGAACATGCAAACTCCACACAGAAAGATCCCAGGCGTCATAACCGGGACGCAAACCGGGGATCTTCTAGCTGTTAGGCGATGGTGCTAACAACCGTGCAGCCCCGTGAAGCATACATCTAGACAAATTAGATAGGAAGGTAAGATGAGGGTTAAAGCATTATAGCAAACAAAACACGCCCTAATTACATATGCAGTCACACTGATTGCAGGTCTGCTTTGCTTGTACAACTTTTCTTTTTATAACGCTGTATCATCAGACATTGATCCTTTTCTGACAGTTTTTTTTCTTCTTTTTACATCTTACTATGTCCTTATGTGATTTATTATAGGATAAGAAAAAGGGCAGAGCTCTTAGACGAACTGCAAAAGAGGCAGAGACGTTCCACTCCAATGGGAAGACGGACCAAAGCTCTCCTCAGGCCTTACCCACAGAGAAAGAAGCGTCTCCACGGAAGAGCACAAAGAAACACCAGAAAGTTACAACTAAAGGAAAAGAGAATATCACCAAGGAGTCTATTAAAATCAAAACTCCAGAAGACAGACAAAAGATCTCCAATTTTAAGTCACCAAAACACGATAAGAGCAAACTTTCTGAATATAGCCCAAAAGCACAACAGTCGGTCCGGAAGACGCTGACTGACACACAGCAAAAATTGACTGAAGTGAAGAAACCTACCAGGAAAAACAGAAATTTGAAAGCAAGTAATATAAACCAAAAAGATGCTAAAGACAGCTCTTTAAAGAATGATGTAATCGGGACCCCAAAAAGAGACAAGGTGGCGGCATCATTAGCTTTAGACAAAACATCTCCTGTTAATACCGTGACTACAGGAAATGAAACAACCAGTTCACTGTCCATAGAAAATGCTGTGGAGGAACTTGCATTAATCCAGAGCGAAAGCCCTGACGTCAAACCTTTTGAAATGGAGGTGCAACAGGAGACGCAGCCTATCAAATCAACTCCAACAAAAGATCTGCACAAGGTTAAATCTACACCGGTAAAAGGTCAAAGTACAGCAGTGGATATTAAATCATCACCAGCAAAGAAAGAAACCACACCTGTCACCACACCTTTTCACATCAAAACTAAGAAATCTGTAGGTGTGAAATCTAGTCCTGTGAGACCAAAAGGGAAATCGCAAGAGCTCAAATCCACACCAGTCAAAGATCAAAGCAGGCCTGCAGAAAATCCCCACATTAAAAGTAAAGGCACAGAAAAAGGTGGGGGAACTGGGTTAAACACAGCTCGGGAAATGAAAGGTAGAAC
Source organism: Chromis chromis (assembly GCA_900302755.1). NCBI lineage: Eukaryota > Metazoa > Chordata > Actinopteri > Pomacentridae > Chromis > Chromis chromis. The sequence continues at coordinate 25,466 of OMNN01100843.1, forward strand.
TGCAGATAAGCAAAAGTTACTTAAAGTTAAAGACAAAAAGAAGACTGAAGAATCCAGAACTGACCTGAAGGCCAAAGCAAAACCACAGGGAGAAGAAGAGGAGGAAATCAAACACAAAGCTGATGCCGACTCTATAATACAAGATAATACGGAGGCCAGGCTAAGGAGTAAGAAGACCGAAGCTTCCAGCCTGCTGCCAACACAGCAGGATGTGTCTACTGAAGTGATAAGTAACCCCAATTCCTCACAAAGCCCGAAGAGAACAGAGGTGGTTTCTGTCAGTGGTGCCAAATCCCTGCAAGGCTCTGCACCTGTTGGTATGGATTTGCTTGTTTCTGAAACCAACAGAGAGGATGATCAGGGCCTGACTGAGGAAAAGCCCAGGTGGGGGGAAATTCTCAGTAATGCCGCATCTTACCTTCCTGCTGTTGGGATGGCAGGTGCAGCTGTTGCAGTGCTTAGTGAGGCAGTAACAAGTGTCGGGGGATTCCAGTCTGACAGTGACAAAGTTACCTCTACACCAAGTAAAACGCTGGATAAAGTGAGACAATTCACAAAGCAGAGTGCAGTTACGCAGTTTTCCTTCTCCTCCACATTGTCCCAAGAAGCATCAAATGAAATAGAAGACAGCACAAAGGGCGATGCTAAAGTAAGAGTCCTATTCGAGTCAGGAAATGCAGCACAAGAAGAAGAAAATAATGATACCGCTCATGACCCGTCAGACCAGGAGACGGTGAAAAGTGTCACGTCTGATCAGATCAGGGGTGAAGATGTGGAAACTTCGCAACAGGAACATGGAGAAGAGGATGAAGATGAGAAAGCCTATAAGGCTTCTGAAGAGACTGTAGATAAGATGTCAGACAAAGCAGATACTGAGGATGAGGAGCAGAAGGAAGATGAAGAGGGAGAGAGTGGAAGTGAAGTGGAAGGCAAAGACGAGGAAGAGGGAAGTGAAATTAGCAGTAACAAAGAGGCTGAAGAAGAGAGTGTTTCAGGAGAGGGTGAGGACGAGAAAGATAATGAATCTGAGGAGGAGGAGGATGAGGAGGAAAAAAGCTCTGGTAGTGGGGAAGAAGATGATGGAAGCGATACAAGTGATGCTGCAGAATCCGAAGGTGAGGAAAAAGATAGTAGTAAAGCAACAAGTGAAGGAAGGAGTGGCTCTGAGCTTGATGAAATAGCAGAGGAGGAGGAGGAGGGTGAAAGTGAAGAAGAGGATAAAGAAGAAGAAGGGGAGGAAAGTGAGGATGATGAAGAGAAAAGTGATGAATCAGAGAGTGCTGACAGCAAAAGTGAAGAGTCAGATGAGGAGGAGGGCAATGAGGGAAGTGACACTGCAGAGTCTGCAAAAAGTGAAGAAGAAAATGAAGCTGACGAAGAAGAAGAGGCTGAAACTGAGGAACAAAACGATGATCAAGACTCCACTGAAAGTGAAGATGAGGAGGAAGGCTCAGAGGAAGATGAAGAGAGTGAAGGAGAGGAAGATGGTGATGAAGAGCAAGATAGTGAGGCTCATGAAGAGGAGGAAGAGCAAGGTGAAAAAAGTGATGAAGAAAATGAAGGAGAGGGTGAGGAAGAAGACAAAGAGGGTGAGGACGATGAGGAAGAAGATAAGGGAGACACTGCAGAAGAGGAAGAGGAGGAGGGAGAAGCAAAGGGAGACACTTCAGAAGAGGAAGAGGAGGAGGGAGAAGCAAAGGGAGAGACTTCAGGGGAAGAGGAAGAGGAGGAAGAAGCAAAGGGAGAGACTTCAGGGGAAGAGGAAGAGGAGGAGGACGAAGCAAAGGGAGAGACTTTGGGGGAAGAGGAAGAGGAGGAAGAAGCAAAAGGAGAGACTTCAGGGGAAGAGGAAGAGGAGGAGGAAGAAGCAAAGGGAGAGACTTTGGGGGAAGATGAAGAAGAGGAGGGAGAAGCAAAAGGAGAGACTTCAGGGGAAGAGGAAGAAGAGGAGGGAGAAGCGAAGGTAGAGACTGCAGAAGAGGAGGAAGAAGAGGAGGGCGAAGCGAAGGTAGAGACTTCAGGGGAAGAGGAAGAAGAGGAGGAAGAACAGGAGGGAGAGACTGCAGAAGAGGAGGAAGAAGAGGAGGGAGAATCGAAAGGAGAGACCTCAGAAGAAGAGGAAGAGGGAGAAGCAAAGGTAGAGACTGCAGAAGAGGAGGAAGAGGAGGAGGGAGAAGCGAAGGGAGAGACTTCTGATGAAGATGATGAGGAGGAGGTAGAAGCGAAGGGAGAGACTTCTGATGAAGATGATGAGGGAGAAGCGAAGGGAGAGACTGCAGAAGAGGAGGGGGGTACAGGGGATGAGGAAGAAGAGGCTGAGGAGGAAGGAGAAGATGAAGAGGAGAGTGAAGGTGAGGAGGAGGAAGAATCAAAAAGAAAAGAGAGGGGTAAGGCGGCCACCAAAAAGGTGATAACAGAGAGCGATGAGGAGGAGGAAGAGGAAGAAGAAGGGGATGAGGAAGAGGAGGAAGATGAAGACACAAAGATTAAACCGAAAACAGAGACAAGACTTAAAAATCTGAGAGAACAAAGGAAAAGAGGAGAAAGTGAAAAGAAGAAAGCTAATGAAGATGAGGAAAGTGAGGAGGAGGAGGAGGAGGAGGAGGAGGAGGCTAATGAAGGGGAAGATGAGGTGAGTGAGGAAGAAGAGGGGGGAGGAGAGGAAGAGGAGGAGGAAGAAGGAGAGGAAGAAGAAGAAGAGGAGGAAGAAGCCAAATCAACAAAAACAAAAAAGGGTGAAAAGCAGAAGTTGCCTCTTAAAGCTGCTCCTCCAGAAAGAAAAGACAAACAACAGAGAGAAGCACCCAAACCAGCACCAAGGACGAAGCAGAGGGCTGCAGGGGAGAAGAAACAGGAAGACTCTCAGCAGTTCTGGAACAATGTCCTGCCTCAGTACCTGGACCTGCAGTGACGTCACTGCACAGAGTCACATGCAGTAAAACTACTCACTGTGAGTCGCATTCAAGTGTCAGAAAAAGTCTGGTGTCTACACAAAAATAATCTGGCTGAATACTTGTTGACCCTCACATTGTCTGTGGCACTCAAGTCCACTTATTTATTTATTTATTTTGTGAGGGAGAGTTTTTCCTTTATTGATAGAGCGACAGAGTGAAATTGGGGGTAGAGAGGAGAGAGTGACATGCAGCAAAGGGTCGTGAGCCGAACTCGAACTCATGTCCGCTGCTGGGGCACTGAGACTGAGCCCATGTGGTATCGCCTTAACTCAATGAGCTAAACGGCAGCCCAAGTCCATTCATTTAAACTGAAGAATTTTAAAAGCAATTGCATCCAACTTCATTTTTAAAAGGCTCAGTAATCTTAAAACAGCCGGATACTGCAGTTTTTAGTAAACATTACTTTAGAATGAGAGGAGTTGGACTATTTTCAGCTGTGAAGTAATACACATTTGGAGCTCTACTGAGTACAACAGTAAAGTAGTGCATGCGGTACTGACTTTAGACTTTGGGTAAAAGTCTACCATTTGCACGACACATTACACACAGCAGGGTTTTTTTCATAAAGTTTAACATTGTCAAATTAAGAATGGACATTAATACATTAAAAAAAAATGAAAATTGATCAAACAGAATGTGTTTTTTATTACATGCTGCTGACAAAACAGTTAAATATTCAGGTGTATCATGCTGGTAAAGGCTAAAAAGCTTTGATCTACATAGATCGTCAGGCAGTACTTAGTGAGGTACATTCATGGGACTTGTTGACACAGAAAAATACTGAATATCTCCAGACAGAAGCTTTAAAAATGTAAATGTGATTCAAAGTGTGATTGTCAAAAAGATTTCCTCGCTGTCTCTTATATGATGTCTGTGAAGATTCTCAGTCATCCAGGTCATGGTTATCCTCATAGTTTCAATCGTAGCATCTGGACTAACTTGAGTTAGCTCGAAGACGTTTCACCTCTCATCCAACAGGCTTCATCAGTTCTAAACTGACTGGTTGGGAGTTCCAGATTTTATACTCTTCAGGAGCCAACATCAGACTGGAGTTTAGATAGTGTTAATGGCTCCTGAAGAGTATAAAATCTGGAACTCCCAACCAGTCAGTTTAGAACTGATGAAGCCTGTTGGATGAGAGGTGAAACGTCTTCGAGCTAACTCAACCAAGTCCAGATGCTACGAACTCTTATATGATGTATTTTCTCTTCATCTGTAGACTTTTCTGTCTTATTAGTGAATCACTTTATTTGTTACAATGCCAAAATGTTTCATAATGTGTTTGTATTCCTTGTTTTTGCCTGGATAATGATAAATTATGACCCATGATTAAGGTGATTTTACACCTTTGGAGACTTCAAAGTGAAATCTTCAGACTGTACATTCTGCATTAGGATCAAACCTCACTAATGTGTTTATGTGTGATTCGCCGCCTTCATGGTGACAACGTTCCTGCAGTAATGACACACTTTGTGTTTGGGTTGGGGGAGTTTTCTTGAGCTGGATCAGCAACCGTGCTTTTAAATGCGAAGATATATAAAAAGAAAACACCAAGTGTAAACAACAGTTAAAGACAGCACAACTAAATCCAGACACCACAGTTTCATTGGCTGTAACCACCACATCAAAGTGTCACACCAATCCCCCCCCAGCCAAGTGAACAAAGACGGACTGGGTTAACCGTTTCCTCACCTGACCTGAGAGGTGCGTTTCAGCCCGAGCAGGCGTAACGCTTGGCTGGACCCACATGTAATTACAGCTCTGGAGATCCTCTCGCAGTCACATCACCGCCCGCCTCCCCTTCCTGTTCCCCGTCAAGAAGCCCTTCAGCACCTTCATGTGTGGACTCGCCCCCTCGCACATCACACAGGGTCTGTAAGCAAACCTCATGCTTGTGGAGACAGAAAATGAAACATCAATTAGTCTTTCAGCAGCTCTGTACTTTCACCGCCTTTCCTGCTGAGTGTGTTTGTGTGTTATAAAACATAATACAGTATAGAAGACTGTCTTGTAAATGTCACACCAGAATTGATTGATCTGCTAACAAAAAATATATACTACAAAAACACTCCTACAACATCTCTGCCTCTACTATAGAAGACAACAAGCTAGTGATTGTAATATGGCTGCTATAGAACGTCTCATCAGAATAGTGTTGCTAGGAAACAACTTGGATCCAACTTGACTTCATGTAAAATGTTCACATCATTAGGAAACTTGTGCAGCGTTTTCACAGTGAACCACCTCTGTTGCTGCAGCTTTTCATTGGTGGTGTGTGTGTGTGTGTGTGTGTGTGTGTGTGTGTGTGTGTGTGTGTATGTGTGTGTGAGTGTTTGTGTGTGTGTGTGTGTGTGTGTGTGTGTGTGTGTGTGTGTGTGTGTGTGTGTGTGTGTGTGTGTGTGTGTGTGTGTGTGTGTGTGTGTGTGTGTGTGTGTGTGTGTGCGCGC
>OMNN01100844.1:0-11644 GCA_900302755.1 Chromis chromis
TATAGCGCTTTTCTAGACACTCAAAGACGCTTTACATTGCATTATTCATTCACTCCATACTCGATGGTGGTAAGCTACGTATGTAGCCACAGCTGCCCTGGGGTAGACTGATGGAAGCCAGGCTGCCAATCTGCTCCATCAGCCCCTCCGACCACCACCAACCACTCACTCTCACACTGCATTCACCCAGGCTTCCTGGTGTTCCCTCACGGTCTCCCATCCAGGTACTGACCAGGCCCTACCTCACTTAGCTTCAGAGATCTGACAGGATCAGGCATCCACAAGGCGGTATTGCTACTTCTAGACAGTGCTTGAATAAATGCATTTGTTTGCTTTGCACCTCTTTAGCGGGACAACAGGGTAGGAGATAGACAACTCCTAAAAGTAACATGTTTAAAGGACTTTTATGCTAAAGCCAATCTGACCACCACCAACCACTCACTCTCACACTGCATTCACCCAACTATGACAAAACAACAAATAAATAATATTATATGGTATAAATACAAGTGTATCACTTTTCTCATATCTGTATTTTCACCTGGAGGTTCATGGTTGCTGCTCTGGTCCTGGATGGTTGGCTCAACACATGCTGGTCCCTGGCTGCCTTCAGGCTGACCCCCCTGGCCCTCTGTAGCTGTCAGTCTGACCTGCACTGTCCCTGTCCACTGTCCCTGTCCCTGTCCCTGCTCTGACCTACCCACTTATTTTTAATGAAAAGCTGCTGAATGTCTCCTCTCCGTTTCATTGTCTGTCAAATATATCACAAAAAGAATATTATTTATTTAATTATGCTCAACTTCAAGTAGTTGAAAAGTAACTGAAATGTTGAATAAATTAACATGGAACAAAACCGTAGATAACCTAACTGAACTGTCCGTCTGCTTTAGCTAACGATAACACAAGCATGTTCACTATTAGCTGTGAAGATAGCATTAATTAGCACATTTTCAGTTTGAGGCACAAGTCTTCACGCTTCGGACATGAATTTATAGCAGGAATACATACCTACTTTCTTTCTTATTCCTCAAACCACACGAACATTTTCCATGCAAATGGAGACAAGTAGATGTTAACAGTAGTCTGCCCAGGTGTTAGCCAAACTTCATGCAATTCAAAACTAATATAGTCTTCTTACTAGGGATGGGACAAATGAACCGAGGCATTGAGGTGTGTCTCGAGTAAAAGTGGGCGTGTCAGATGAAGCTTTGCTTCGAGGCTCGTGTCGCTTCCGAAAAAATCACGTGACCGATGACAAACGAGGCCTCGGTTTGTGCCGATCACATGAATGGTTCATTCAACGTATCGCTTTTTCCTTAAAACGAACATAAAAAGAAAAAAAAATCTTCAGGCTGTAATTAAGAACTGCAGTTCTTTTAGATAAATGCTAACATCAGCTTGTTCACAGAGACAATGCTGAAGTAGTTATATTTAGAGGATCAGCATTAGATTTGTCGTAAAGATGTATAAACAATGTATTTAAAGCTACTATAATGCACTTTTTGGAACAAGTATAAAACAGCATGACAGTGTCAAAGGTGTCTCTGGTATGAACCTTAAGAGACTTAGATTTATCTGCTTGGCTTTACAGAACTTTATATCGAGCTTCAGCTCATTGTTTAGCTGTCCCGCTTCAACTTTACCACTTTGGTTTATTCTCACTGCTTTCATGGGGTCATTTTCAGCTGCTGCAGGCACCTGTTTTGAGAGAAAAGGCTTTTAAAAGCCTTTCCTCTTGCTACCTGCTGAGCAGCAAACAGCATACAGTTGGTTAGTGGAGACAGTGGAGACCAAAAACAGAGCTAAAAGAGAGCATGTATTGGATTTACATTCAACAGGTGGAAACAAACACTATATATAATAATGTTGCTCTGCAATTGCAGGTTCAGGAGAAGAATCCAATATGGGTCCTCCTTCGTCTCACATCAAAACAGAAATGGATGAACAGTGCAAAGCACATGGGCAAAGCCTGGCTTAATGAGAAAGGAGGGGAAGGCAAACTAGAATGTTCTGTGAGCTGAAAAGTAAGAGTTTTTCTACTTACAAGATTCTCTTGATACCGACTTTTGAAAAGAAATAGGCCTGAAAAAAATCACTAATGCTCACTAATGTAAACAAGTTAGAAGGGAAATTCTAAATGAAAAATATTACACACATTCAGTTAGATTCTTTCAGTCAGCAGATAATTTCAACAAAAGGGTTTGATTTTTTTTCAAGCATGTTATAAAATGGTTTGCAGCATTTTTCTCTTTCCAAACCTTCCATGTTGTTGGCACTATAACAGGTCAGGGTCTGTCCAAGCTAGTCGTCCAATAGTCACAGCTATGGTTCACATTCATTGAACCAGATCTTATGTTCAAAGGTATTGTTTCTGTTCATTCATAAAAAGCTGAGATAACAAAATGATTACTATACAAGCAGTAAACTGCAAATAAATGGCATTACATCAAGAATTATCGGTTATATAACAGATGAAGAAAAGGTGTTTTATCACAACTACAAAGTGCAGAGCGGGTGCACAGCATGTGTGAGTAATAGTTTAGGTCAAGTTGTAATTTTCGAGGAGACTTTGCCTCACCTCTGTATTCTTGTGTTGCAGAGGTCGACGGGGATGAGCTATCTCAGCACTGATCGATTGCAAATGAGAAGTGTTCAGGCTGAGGCTCTGGCTGTCCATGGAATGAGAGGAGAAAAAAAATCAATGAATGAATGCTTGAATCTCTTACTACCCGCCAGAGAGAACTCCCATGCCTTGGAAGAATCACTCTTCGTTCGAATTAAATTAAAAAAAGAGTAAGAGAGAACAAGGAAAACTGTTTAACTGTATGCAGAAAGCTAAGAACATCACCACAAAAGCTGTCAGCTGACCAGTATGTCCATATGTAGATGAACCAAAAATAGGTTTATATGGAGGTAAAACAGCATCCCCATTCATTGGTCAAACCTATAAAACCAGAATACAAAAAATACATTTAAACAAACAATTGATCCTCTTTGAAGCATAACCTACAAGTTAGTAAGGTCTGTACCTTACTATGTAAAGCACTTTTAGATGACATATGTTGTGAATTTGTGCTATATAAATAAAATAAAATTGAATTGAATTGCTACTGTTTACAGTGGAGGTGGGGAGCTGTTGACCTCAAGTGGGGATGTCGTCGGGCGGTGGAAGGAATACTTTGGGGATCTCCTCAATCCCGCCATCACGTCTTCCGTTGAGGAAGCAGAGGCCGAGTTCTCAGAGGTGGTCTCGCCCATCACCCAAGCTGAAGTCACCGAGGTGGTTGGCATGCTCCTCGGTGGCAGGGCACCGGGGGTGGATGAGATTCGCCCTGAGTATCTCAAGTCTCTGGATGTGCAGGGACTGTTGTGGCTGACACGTCTCTGTAACATCGCGTGGCGGTCAGGGTGGTGGTCCCTCTTTTCAAGAAGGGGGACCAGAGGGTGTTTTTCAACTACAGTGGGATCACACTCCTCAGCCTCCCCGGGAAAGTCTACTCCAGGGTACTGGAGAGGAGGATCCGGCCAATAGTCGAACCTCGGATCCAGGAGGAACAATGCGGTTTTCGTCCTGGTCATGGAACACTCTCAATCGGGTGCTCGAGGGTTCATGGGAGTTCGCCCAACCAGTCCACATGTGCTTTGTGGATTTGGAGAAGGCGTTCGACTGTGTCCCTCGTGGCATCTTGTCGGGGGTGCTCCGGGAGTATGGGGTCCGGGGCTCTCTGCTAAGGGCAGTCCGGTCCCTGTACAACCGGAGCAGGAGTCTGGTTCGCATTGCCGGCAGTAAGTCAGACCTGTTCCCAGTGTATGTTGGACTCCAGCAGGAGTGCCCTTGGTCACCGGTTCTGTTCATAATTTTTATGGACAGAATTTCTAGGCGCAGCCAGGGGCCGGAGGGGGTCCGGTTTGGGAACCACAGGATCTCGTCTCTGCTTTTTGCGGATGATGTGGTCCTGTTGGCTTCATCGAACCTGGACCTTCAGCGTGCGCTGGGGTAGTTTGCAGCCGAGTGTGAAGCGGCTGGGAATAGGATTAGCACCTCCAAATCCGAGTTCACGAGTGGGGGGAGGATGGCGCGTGAGATTGACAGGTGGATCGGTGCAGCATCTGCAGTCATGCGGTCGCTGTATCGGTCCGACGTGGTGAAGAAGGAGCTAAGCCGAAAGGCGAGGCTCTCCATTTACCGGTCAATCTACGTTCCAACCCTCACCTATGATCATGAGCTTTGGGTCATGACCGAAAGAACGAGATCCCGGATATAAGGGGCCGAAATGAGTTTCCTCCGCAGGGTGGCTGGGCGCACCCTTAGAGATAGGGTGAGGAGCTCAGTCACCAGGGAGGAGCTCGGAGTAGAGCCGTTACTTCTCCACGTCGAGAGGAGTCAGCTGAGGTGGCTTGGACATCTGTTCCGGATGCCTTTGGGACGCCTCCCTGGGGAGGTGTTCCAGGCATGTCCCACCGGGAGGAGTCCCTCCATACACGCTGGAGGGACTATGTCTCTCGGCTGGCCTGGGAACGCCTCGGGGTCCGACCGGAAGAGCTGGAGGAGGTGTCTGGGGAGAGGGAAGTCTGGGCCTCCCCGCTTAGACTGCTGCCTACACGACCCGGCCCCAGATAAGCGGTAGAAAATGGATGGATGGATGAATAGCTAAAGCTGATATACTCAAACAAATTACACCTAATTTGACACTTTCATTATTTAAGAAAATAAAAAAGTTGATCAGTCTCATTGAAAGAAAGTATCCCACCAGATCAAAAAACTCGGATGAGAGCTTCCACATTAAGTGGATTAGAACCTCCTTGGGGAGGGACAGGTGGTACCTGTCTTATTTAAACTTCTTATATTTATGGTCTGTTGTTGTCTTTGCTATTAAAGTGTGTGGTGTCATCACACCATGATCTAAACACTTTTTAAGGCCTTTAGAAAAAAGGTTGGTGGTACCTGTGAGTCTGGCAAGTGTTTTAAAAAGATCTGACAATGATCTGAAGTAAATAATTTCACTGTAAGGAAAATCATCTAGTGCTGTAGATTTCTATCGACTGCCAATTTCTCCAGGACAGGTTTTCAGGAGAGTAACTTCATACCAGCTGTGAAACATGGTGGTGCAAATGTCATGGTTTGTCGATGCTTCACACCCTCAGGGACTGGGCAGCTTGAAGTCACAGGTTCAGCTCTGAATTTCTGCCTCATACCAGACTGTGAAGAAAATGTGAGGCCATCTGTCCTAAAGTTGAAGTTGAACTTAAAGTCAACCTTTCAATAGGATAATGCTCAAAAAGAAGAAATGGAGGATTATGGAATGAATTTCAATCAAGAACAAAAGCTCAAATTTGACTACCATTGAAATGTCAGTGCATGCAAGACAACCCATAACCACCTTGCAACTGAAGGAAGTTTGCATGGAAGAGCAGTCAAAAGTTTGAGCAAGCCAACTGGTGGACAATTATTCAAAACTCCTGCTGAATTTCTGACCATTACAGCCTGCACCTGCAATTTGCATGTCCACACCCACAAACATTCACACCTGGGCAGTACAGAGTTCCACTGATTTTGTGCCTTTTCTGGTCTTGCAGGGAAAACATGTCATTTCAGTGTGTAGTGTTAATAGAAAGATGCATACCTTTCAGCAGGGGTGGAGAATCCTGGTCCTCGAAAGTAAAAATCCAGCATGTTTTAGATGTGTCCCTCTTCCAACACACCTGATTCAAATGATCAGGATAGTGATCAGGCTTCTGCAGAGCTTGATGATGAGATGATCATTTGAATCAGGTGTGTTGGAAGAGGGAAACATCTAAAACATGCTGGATTTTTACTTTTGTGGACCAGAATTCTCCACCCCTGCCTTTCAGTAATAATGTAGAAAGATACAATTGCATTCATATACACACTTAATGCATCTCTCAATAATATCTTGCTTAATATGTGCAAGATGAAGTGCTTAATAATTGGGGAAAATAGCAGGTGTTGCCTCAGCTCAACTTTGTCAGGAACAACTAGGAAATTTATCCACGTGCCAGACTTGCCTTGCTTTGCTTTAGTATTGTAAAAACCTGCTTTAGCTTCTTTACAACTGTATTTTTTATTTTTCCCAGTGCAGTCTTCTATGTCCAGCTGCAAACAAGGTCAGTGTTCATTCTTTTTTTTTTTGGTAGTTTCATAATTGATATCACTTTCTAGTGTAAAGTCTATGGGCCACTCACAAACCCAGTGGAGGGGCCATCTGGGTAAATGCACTTGTGCAATGGGAAGCACAATGGGGTCACACTGAGGCCAGTATAACCATTCCGATGTACATATCTTTAATAGCCTAACAAACAGGATTTGGCTGCTTGTGGAAGATGGTGTCGGGCCTAAAGATTCTGATCGGGCCTACAGGCTTCACAACAGAGCGAGAATGCAAACAATGGGAGTACTGGAAAAACTCAATCTCCCATGAGCCTTTGCAGATTTCACACCTAGGTGTGAAATCCGGTGCAGTCTGATCCTGGGCCATCATTGGATGAGAGCCCCCGGAACCCACATAATGTCCAACCTCCCGGCCGTGACATCATTGTGTCTATAAAACACCAAGACACGCCTCCGCTCGCTCTCTCCAGCTGCAGCTCCGCTGATGATCGGAGGGACCTCTCTGCCCTCCGTGCCCATTCGTCGGTCCGACCACGCGCTCCTCCTAGCTGGATGAGCCCAGAGACTTCTTCCCGGTTCCACATCGAGGACGCTGAGACAGCTCCTCTTTTACCTGCAGACGCAGAAGCCTGAGAGACAGGACGCCTGATCCGCCAGGACCGAACCTCGAGTCGCTGTTCCGCCGCCAGAAGCTGCCAAACCCAGAGCGACGTATTCCGCCGCAAGAAGCCGCCGAACCGTAGGACGCAGGAGAAGCAACGCTGTGAAGCACAGCATTTTCCCTACAGGAGAGAAGGACCGCTCGTGGACTACCCGCTGTTTTCCCGCACTACGCCAAGGGTCGCCGTTCAAGCTGCACGGAGCTGCGCTGAACGACAGAGCGACAACCAAGTAAGAGGCATTTCAGTGTCTGGGCAGACTAGTTTAGCTACCTGTGTTAATACTGTAAGGTATTATTTGTTGTGCTGTTTTGGAGCCACGCATAGCGTACGGCTTCATTGTGTATTGTTGAGCGTTGCTGTTTTGTTTTAGCCGCCGTGCTAACACTGTTGACTGTGGCGCAACCGGCAGATTGCCTTTATCTGTTAAAGCCAGCAACCGCGGCAAACGGACCTCAATCCGTTCCCTGCGTTGCTGCGATAAAGGTGATCTCCATGTTAGCTACTCTCTTTGTCTGTGTTCTCCCTCCATTTCTGTTCCCGCTGATCACACACACATTCCGGTGTACCTAGCCTTATGGTGGCCGAGCCGCCATCTTGGCTTTGTTAAAAACACGTGGGGCCTTCAGCCATTTTAAACCACGCGGTTACCCCTAGTGGCCGGAAGTTTGACGTAGCAACCCCCACCCATGTGGGTTGCGTCCAACTTCCTGCCCCTCCTCTCTTCCTCACACACACACAAACACACACACCTCTCCTTTGTTCATGGCTTAGTAGTAAGAAGTAGCTTGTAGTTATAGATGATTTGATGTGTTATTATTGTTTACCTAAAATAATGTCAATTGGATTGGGATTGTTCTGTTAAATAAATATTGACATATTTTTCTTAAAAGCTACGTCTGCGACTGTTTGTGTTTGTATATTATGACAAGAGCTGATTGAGAAAGTCTGTGCTCGAATTTCACAACCTTCATTGGTATTAAATAGTTGATGCCTTTCAGGCCTCAATGATTTAATCCATTCCCTTTTGAGACTGATTTTTATTAAGGTTATTGGTCCCTGTTTACAGGGTGTTGCCCCGAATTTTTGATTTTATTAAAATTATTTGATAATTTTAATATTTTTATTTTTAATAATTAATAATCATCTTCAATGATTATTAATTAATGCTAATAACCTTATTTGCTCCTTCTCTGCACGACAATGGATATGCATCATTGCCTATGTATGCAATGTTGACAACAAGACCACAAACCACCTGTCACTGGAGTCAGGTGGACAGCATCCTCACAATGTCTTTTTTAAATGCCTGCAACCTCTTTTTGTTTTATTTTGTTTGCCCTTATACACATTGAGTATGAGCAAATTAAAACTTTAAGGAAAATGTCAGAAATACATTTAACATTTTAAATTATTTAGTGGTAGGACAATTCATTGCTTTGTAAAACATTTAAAATCTGCAGGGAACACACTAACTTTTATTCTGAGTGACTGAGATAATATTTAACTTAACTAAAGCTCTCATCAAGGCAGTGGCTTCATTGAGAAATTTAAAATGCGAAACATAATCACTACATAGTTCAGTATCATATTTCATGTCCTCAGTGTTGTTTTACACTGTAGAAAATCATAAAATTATACACTGGTCTGAGTGAACACTTGAGTGGTTGCATGGTCACCACTAATTCCTGATGAAGGACACCTACTAAGTAGTTCCAATAACACTGACTGATTAAAATAATGCCCTGGCATGTTTATTTGCAATAAAAACACAAGTTACAACTTTTGTTAATCGTTTAAGACAAAATTGTTTGACAAGCCCAAAATTACAACATGAAAAAGCCCAATATGTCCAGTTAGCCCAATAAAAACCATATGAGCAATAGCCTATTGATTCAATCTTGTAAATGTTGCATTAATACAGTGTTGCAGTAAAAGTAGTTTTACCTTCAAACCTCTGCTGACATCGGCATCAGCTGGCTGTGGAAGAAAAGAAAAAAATACATTTAAATAAAGTGATTGTCTCATTTACAACACTGAGTGTAGTCCTTCAATGCATCATCCTCTGAACACTGAACACTAAGTGTTCAATGCAAGTTGCAAGATGAACACTGTCAGATCTTGATATTGCTTTGGGAACAATGACATGACTGCATAGCAGTGATTGTGAAACATACTGTCATCTTATATTTACTGTTTGAATTTACGGGAGAAATAACAGGTCCGTGTTCGTCCTCCTGTAGCAACACTGCGCCTGCGCCAAGAGCGCTGGCATCCACATCCAGCTTAAACGGACGCTCAAAGTTTGGGGCAGCAAGTACAGGGGCACTACAGAGGAGAGCTTTGGCAGCCTCAAATGCTGCCTGACATTCCTCTGACCAGCGGAAGGAGGTTTTTGGACTTACCAGAGATGTCAAAGGAGCAATGATATCAGAGAAGTTTTTACAAAATGCACGATAATATCCAGCCATCCCCAGAAAGCGATGGAGGTCACGACGCGTTTGAGGAGCTGGGAAATCTACAATGGCCTGCACCTTGATAGCAACGGGGAGGACATTTCCCTGTCCAATTTGTTTCCCTAAATTGGTTACAACAGCCTTCCCAAACTCACATTTAGTTAAATTAAGTGTTGGGGAAGCAGAATGCAAATGAATTCACATGTTCACTCCAGGTAGACGAATAGGCCACAATATCATCCAGATAAACCTCACAGTTTTCAACGCCATTCAGTTAATTTAAACACAAGACACTTGTGCTAAAAAAAAAAAAAAAGGATTCGTACTCAATGAAGGACCTAGGATACTCTGTCTCTATACCTACCAGTGAGCAGTGATTCCTAACACGTCTCTGGGGGTCATCAAGTGGAAACCTCCCTTCAACGGTGTTTCACATACTTAGTCCCACGACACCTCCAGGAGGCTAGGAGGTGAGCTCTGGCGTCCCAGAGTCATCCTCCCTAGTGCCAGTTCACACTGCTAACACTGAGTTTTTCCTTCCTGAAGAAGGAGGGTCATAAAGGGCAGGTGATGCCTCGGACTGATCCATTGGCCTCATCGACTGTTGGACTCTTTATTAGACTGTTTACTCACAACATTTCTTGTTTATCAATTCAATGAGCTCTGTAAAGCACTGTGAGACAACTGTGTTGTGATATTGGGCTATACAAATAAATTGAATTGAATTGAATTGCTCCTACACAATCCAACCAGCACTGCCACGTTCAACTGACCCAGGCCTGTTTAGGAGATGCTCCAGGTAGTGACCAGTGCCGATGCTACCATTTAGCTAGCACTAGTGCTAGATGCTAATGCTAACCGCTAACAGCTAAAATCCTTTAATACTACTAACTCACCACACACACGGAGACTATAAAGCCATATTAATCTAGAATGTTAGTGCTAACTGCTAAATGCCAATGCTAACTGCTCAGATGCTATCATACTACCTATCATCCAGGTAAACCTCAACGCCATTCAGAACAGTACTCATGAGCCGCTGGAAAGTGGCTGGTGCATTTCGTAGACCGAAGGGCATCACTGTGTACTGTAGAAAGTGGTCGGGAGTGACGAAGGCGCTGATTTCAGAGGCGCGGTGTCAGTGGGACCTGTCAGTATCCTTTCAGTAGATCTAATTTAGTAACATGGCTGAGCCCACACAATCAACACAGTCATCCATACGAGGGAGGGGAAACGAGTCTGGTTTGGTAATTGCATTAATCTTACGGAAGTCATTACAAAAGTGTGGAGTTTGATGAGGTTTTGGGACAAGCAGTGAGGGTGAGCTCCAGGGGCTTTTACTGGGGACAGCAAAGCCATGATCAAGGAGATACTTTACCTCTTTCTGCATTACGGCACGTTTTACTGGGTGGATGCGGTAGGCGTGCTGCTTAATTGGTTTATGGTCGCTAACATCAATATCATGGCTCAGCACATTAGTTTGTGAAGGAACATCACTGAAAAGAGATGGATACATTTGGATTAGTTTGCAAATGTCAGATCTGGCAGCATCTGGAAGATGAGCTAAATGTGCGGCTAAATCAGAAAGAATCTCTGAGTTTCTGAGTGGCGCACAGGACACAGGGCTGCGCCAGTCATCCAGCCCGTCATCACTGGGATTATACGAGGGCTGATTATCCGGTATCTGCAATTCATCCTCATCCACCAATCCGATGGCTCCACCTGTTCCAGATCATCTCCTGCTCTTACACACATAGGCTGAGGGGAGGACAGAGACACCTGCCATCTTAATTCACAAATTAATCAACAAACAAATGACCTAGGATCAGGGCCGGTTGTAGGCAGGCATATATGAGGGGGCTGTCAGAAATGAGAAGGGGGCATCATATGTACACATCATGCTCCAGCACTTTTTTCCCCTGTGCTTATAGTAACAGTGTTTTCTTCATTGAATTGGGTTGTTAGCTATGTGTCCAACCCCAACCTAGAGAAGTGGATGCACTTAGTCAGGCCTCTACCTTCAGACCTGTCCAACTTGGGTGTCCCACCTGAAGACTAAGCTCCTACTGGTATCGCTCTTAAGGTCACTGAGGCACGCAACCCCCCTGACCACAATAAGGTGGCAATCCCTCAGGGGGGAAACTGAAAAATAAAATAAACTAGAACTGCAAGCAGTTATGATAGGGGGCCAAGCCTCCCACGTGACTCGGCCCCCAGGTTTTGTGGAGCCCACAGAAGTCCGCTCCGAAGGACGACGGCTTGGGGCGAGCGTCAGGATGCAGGCCACTGTTTCACCTGCAGTGTTGTAATTGTAATGGGAAGAGCACCGTAACTGTGAAAGGCTGAACTTTCACATTGCTTGATATTTCTGTTTATAGCGCCCCCCATTTGCCAATGTG
>OMNN01100849.1:3014-19377 GCA_900302755.1 Chromis chromis
GGGTTTAAACTGTCATGTGAATAGTTTTACACACTGATGCTGTCCTCCTTGTGGGACAGTCACACTTTTAATGGTATCTCATGTGTTAATGCTCCATCACTAGTGACTCTATCTAACATTAGATCACAAAAGACATTGCAAACACAATATCTGTCAGGAAATTTCGCAATTACATATTTTCCCAAAATAGTTTAAAGTCAGTGATGAATGAATGAATGCTTCTTATTTTCCTTAAGGATACATTTATTATCATTAGCCAGCAGTGTGTAAAACCACAGCAGATATTTACCAGTGACTCATAGGTCTCGGCCCGCTCCTCAATCTTTCCCGCCTTTTTCATTCTCTCCTGCCTCTTCCTCTCCACTGTGCCGGTACGATCCAGGAAGGTGTCATCATCACTGTCATAATAGTCCTCATCTTCCCAGTTCTTCTTCTTCCGCTTACGGGACACTGAAAATTAAAAACACAAATCACTTGTATGCATTTTCCTACCATACGTCCTAACCTTCTCCACATGGTTCTACCCACTGGCGCTCAGTGCACACACCTGCTTCCTGGCGCAGCAGCCCTCTGGCCTCCAGCATCCGACAAGCCTCCAGGCAGCACTGGATGGCTGCCTCTTTCTTCTTCCCAGTGTGGGTCACCTCCGCTACCAGCTGACGGCCCATGGCGTCGTCCACCGGCAGCCTGACAGAAAAACAACATGAGATCTGCAGCTCGACACACACTTCACAATCTATCTGAAAGAAAGAAAGCTCCCATAAAGCAGGGGTTTCATGTCGCTTACTTTATTCTGCAAAGCCAGGAGCCATGGCTTTTGTCTTCATACTCAAACTCCAGCTCCTCCCCTGAGATAGAAGATGCCCAAGTTGAAGTCAAGGAATTCCAGAATGACAACAAACAAAAAAGCAGGACCAGCTAACAATATGTCTTCTCACCTTCTCTGTCATAAAAGCCCTGCAGAGCCTTCTTGGGGTCTTTCAGGTAAGCTGCTTCCTGATCTTCGTGGAACTCTGTCGAAAAAGGGTTTTCCTCGTTCTCGTCTTCCTCCGGAGCCGCCTCCTCGGCTGCAGGGTGGATTTATGGAGACAGATGGAGTGAAAGGAAAAAGGAGAACAGAGGGATCAACTTGCTTCTTAAGTTACTCGTCCAAAGAGAAAGTTGACTCCGACTCACAACACAGCAATATGTCAGCGAAGATGACACCTAACATACTGTAGCTTCATCCTTACAACCTCCCAGGACAGTAGTAACATCCACATCTGCTCACCCATTCCCCACGAGCAGCCCGAGTCTTCATTTGACACTTTGCTCTGGCCCTTGTTGTTTTCGCCTTCGCCGCCCTCCTCCTCTTCCTCCTGCTGCTCGTCCTCATCATCAGAGCCGTCTCCCATCATCCTCTTCTCCAGGTCTGCTTTCTGTTTGCGGGCACGCTCCCTCAGCTCCGTCACCGTCAGGTCAGACTCCTCTTCCTCGTCAAACTCTGGACCCTGTGGAAGGAGACGGAAGTTGTGTTTTGATGAACCTCCCTTTATTAACATCCTTATGTAGGGTTTGTTGATGCTGCTATCAGTTACAGTGACTCTGTTTATATGTGCATAAGTATCCTGGATTGGAGTCTTATCCTGTTTTAATCATATGGGCGATCTGGTGTTTACATAACAGAGTAACAGCACCAGGCTTCTGATCGTCTGCCTGCAGGACTGCCTTTATTATTTCTTTTAAATTAGTCATATCACACTGACATCACTGCAGTCATGATTCATGGCAAAGCGTGAATCACTCCAGCAGCTTAGCTCTCACAAAACTAAAAAATAAATGAATACGTTTGGACATTCAAAAAATCTTCACAATGAATCAATGATCTGTGTCTGTACTGCACAGTGACGCAACGCCATACAGAATGTATACTAAATGTATTTACAACATTTAACAGACAATGGATACCCCTACATGTATGCACTGTGCCTTTTTCTGTTGTAACCATGCAGTTTTCTCCACTGTGGGATTAATAAAGGATCATGTTATCTTATTTAACTTTACATCACAGCAAAAACCCATCATACTATTCAGAAGGATTTTAACTCATAAAAAAAAGTTCCTCAGAGTCTAAATGACTGAATGATTGGTCTGTCAAATAATTAGTTATGCTGATTGTTGAATAGGGGTGGGACAAAATATAGATACAGCGATATATTTTCGTCCCTCCTCGTGCGATATGAGTATCGATACGCTGGTGCCAAATATCCATACTTTAATTAATATAATAAGGCGCTCTAAACCCTGCCAGATCCCCCTGCCAGCTGCCATTTCCCCAGCGTCACTACTTAATGACTCCACACGGTGGCGTTTATCACATGAATGAGGGAGACTTGAGTGGAAATGAATTGGCCCAAGAAGAGTTTGTAGGTATAATGGAGGACAGCAACGCTACCGTAAGAGACGCCCCATCCACGTTTAAGTCCAAAGTGTGGACCCATTTGGGCTTTGGCAACATGGATGGAACAAGCAAGCTGGACAAAGACTATGCCCTATGCAAGAACTGCCTCGCAAAAGTAAAGTACACAGGCAACACCACCAACATGCAAACCCACCTGCAACGCCATCATCCTGAACTCCTCGCCGAGAAAGCAGCTGATGCAGCTAACGTTTAAGGTCAGCCTGCAGCCGTTAATACAGTGTTTAAAGCAAAGCTTCCTTTCTCGTCACCGAGGGCCGCCAACTTAACCTTTTTACAGGCATTTTGTATTTTTCAGTTATAGATATGATGTATCGTCATGTGATTGTCTTGCAATATATCGATTATCGCTGTATCGTGTAATATGTCGCACCGTGAGCCATTCATCGTATCATATCGTGAGGTACCTTGTGATTCCCACCCCTATTGTTGAATAAATTTTGTAATTCTGTGGCAGTAGGAATAATGGCATCAGGAAATACTTACAGAAAAAAGCTTTGTATAAAACTCCTTTAAAGCTACTGGGAGAGAAGAAGGATTAGGAAAGCAGATCCAAAAAGTCTCCCTGTGGGAGAGACATTCTGGCTGATTGCCAATGCTGATGTATGCACATATTTTTTCCACCTAATTGCAGAGAACACCGGGTCTCTGCTGTAGTGGAATTAACATATTATTATGCCTGCTCTTATCGTGATGGCCCACTGGCAGGTGCAACCATACAATCCAATGCTTTTCAAATGCATACATTCACTCGACAAAATGAGAAACTCTTTTCTCCTTAAACATGGCATATGTATTTTCATGTGGCATTCTCAGAAAAACTGTAAACTTTTAACCTGCCAGGCATTATCTGTCTGTTATTATCTGTTGGAGCAGTGGTGGTGCAACAGGTTAAGCCCTCGACTACTGATCAGAAGGTCAGGGGATCGAACCCCACTGCGGCTACTGTTGGGCCCTTGAGCAAGGCCCTTAATCCCTGACTGCTCCCTGGGTGCTGCACCGCGGCAGCCCACTGCTGCTAGTATGTATAGTAGGATGGGTAAAATGCAGAAGTTGAATTTCCCCAAGGGTTAGAGGTTAAATTAATGTTCATGTTGGGCCAATGCCAATATTTACTGTAATGTCTTACAATATGCACCGATAATATGGGGGATCTATGATGAGCAGTCGCAGGGTTATACTGTATGTCTCCTGTTCTAGTATTGTATTGCTCCTGTGCTCACTGATGAAGACCAGGGAGGATTGAAACAGTCTATAATACATTTCCGGGTGCTCTAGTTCACTGTGTGGAAACTACTCTTTCTTCTTTCACACTCCTGTTCTGCACCTAATCAAAACAGAGTACAGGATGTCTTGTGTCTGTGTTCTCTCCCCATAAATACTGTACAGAAACCTGGATACAGTGTTTTGCCTGCTATAGTATCCTGAGTACTTGTGGTATCATACTGAGGTTACTCTAACTGAAATGATGTTTACATACTCCAAAATCCTGGCCATCACCAGGATAAATATTACTGAAACTGCAAAATAGACAAATGCAAGCTCCTAATCTCATTGGTGCTACAGAGATGGCTATGATCTTATTTTCCAGATAAAAAAAATGATTGTTCGGTAAGGGTGACAAAAGAAGAAGAAGAAACACTCAAGTTTTTATTTTACTTTTTGGGGGGTGGAAAAGAAAATCAAAAATCTTAAGTAAAACTGAGACTCATGCTGTAATCTCATTATCAGTCCACCATCCATCCATTATCTATACACCACTTAATCCTCTGTAGGGTCGCGGGGGGGGCTGGAGCCTATCCCAGCCAACTCGGGTGAAGGCAGGGGACACCCTGGACAGGTCACCAGTCCATCGCAGGGCTCATTATCAGTCAAAAAGCCCAAATGACTTTGAAAATATCAGAACTGAAAAAAAAGTTGGATTAAGCATTCCTGTATTTGGTTTTAGAAAAGTAGACTTTAGAGTTGAAAACTAGTCCAACTAGTTGATTGTGAATATGTTTCCATCTTTTGTGACAGCTGGCTGGACAAAACAAGTCAACGTTAAGTCAACTTATTAAAACAAACTGTAAGGGGATTTTTTTCCCACTGTTTTCTCGCTCTGATAAAATGGTTAACCCATTAATAAAGAAAGTATAATAAATAGAAAATATTATCGGCCTTACAGATAATGACAGTTGTCAGCTGCAGCCCTAGAAGATCTATAATGACTTTAGGAGACAAGGGAGGAAACTAAATTAGACTGTTACTGAATTGTTATAATGTTATAAAGGATCGAAAATGACAGGAAAGATCTGCATTTCCAAAGTAAAAATAAAGATCTGGATTTCCAAAATAAAATGAATGATCAGAACACTATAAAGCCCATCCTTGTCTTCCCTGACCATGCTGTGTTTTAATGTGAGGATGTTAACTTCAGTGTGGTTTACCTGGAGGATAAAAAGCCTCGTGCTCCCACCAAACTTTAACACATGTCCAACCCGCAGTCTGATGTAGGTCTTGGGGGGGATCCTGTTCTTGTTCACCACGGTGCCGTGGGTGCTGCCCAGGTCGTGGATGTAAAAGCCCCTCTCCTCTCCCACACTCTCCCCCTCCCCGGTCTGTCCGCGGTACTGGATCACTGCGTGGTACCTGGAGATGGAGGGATGCTCCAGGGAGACGTCGCACACAGGTAACCGTCCGACCACGAAGTAGCTACTGTGAGTGAGGGGAACTTTGTCCACTATGGCGCCGTTTTTGAGGATTTCTAGAGCATACGGGATGTCTGAAGCAGCGCCTCCCCAGTGCGGCTCCGTGTACGGCAGAGGGGGGAATTTACCAGCTGGGGGCCCTTTGGCAGGGAGCACCCTGGGTTTAGCCTCTGGTTTGGCTTTGACAGGAGCTACCTTCTTGTCCTTTTCGTCTTGTTTATCCTCTTCTTGGCCCTTTTCCGAAGTTTTGTTTTCACTAGCAGAGCCCTCACTGGCTACTTCTACAACCTGAGCTCTGTTATCTTCTTTCACGTTTCTGGTTTCAGCTTCTGTTGCTTTGGACGGAGCAGCGACGTGACTGCGTTTGCTGAGGAGGGAAGGTGCCGCGAAAAGAGCCGGTTTCTTAAACGGGTCCTCTGTTTCTGTTTCTGCTTCGGTTTTACTCGAGTCCTTCTTTCCAGGCTCGGCTCCATTTTCTGTGGAAGAACACTCCTCGGTTTCCATCGCAGAGTTCGTGTCTTCACCCGTGTTCCTCACGTCTGCTGGCGGGGGAGCGGCCATGTTTATTTGGTGCGACTCTAAAATGTGTCCGGGTCCTCTAAACCTTTACAAACTCACACAAATAGCTAATAAAGAATATAGTGCAAGAAAAAAGCTAATTAAAAAATAGATTCTTAAAAACTACATGGAATGATAATAGAATGTCTAACTTTGTACCAACCAAAATTAATTCTTTCATGCGGAACGAAACATCTTGTGTAGCTGTTCACCCGAGTTTTTTTGTAACAAAGGACTAAAACGACTAGTTCCTTCCAACAAACATAAAGGGGCTTCAGTTATTATCGGACGTTTCATCCACCTCTGGGTAACTGCTGTGTTATTAATATATACTTACTATAAATGAGCAAGCTAAACGTGCTTGCTAAGTTTTTAACTAGCTAGCATGTAGCCTGTTTGCTGATGCGTTCTTGCACGTATCACCAAAGTCCAGTCAGACATCTGATGTTTAGTGTGTTATCTTGTTATTCGACAAACTGATATTAATTTCAAACCTCAACTTCAGGACTTAAGCGCATCAGTGCAATTTGATCTTTAATTCGGCATGCATATAATACTCTAAATAGCTCCTTCTTTATTCCGTTGAGTTATTACGTTTGAATTGCCTGCTATTCCCACCGTCTCGTTTCACGAGAGCCGATTGAGTGCAAGTTTTTGTAACGGTCTACAAGGAAAACAAGTCGTTTTGTTACTATTCGACAGGCTAATATAAAGAGAAATGTGGACATTATGAGCTTGATTGGCTGTTAAGAATATTTGGTTTATTTTATATTTATATGTTTGGTATTAGAGCTCCACAGAAAGCAGTTTTCGTACTGAGTAGATGAACCTGGTTAAATAAAGTGAATGGAATTGAATTGATGCTGCTTTGGCTATCTGGGGTTAGCTATACCACGTGTCAGCATCACATTTTAAACAATCTCTAAAATCCAAACAAGGCAGTAATCCAAGAAAAGGGGGTCTGGAATCTGAAAATCTAAATTAGTGTTATTCTGGACAAATAATGTCAAAGTTCGTTTGCCTTGTGATGATTATCACTTACGCTTCTTTCTCTCTCCCTGTCCAATTTTAGTCTCACTTCAAGTGTGAAGCCAGCTTGTCTTTGATCAGTCATTATGATGCGTTACTGGGGTGAGATCCCAGGACCTGCTGGGGCTCCTCCCAGTCGCAGCTCCTTTGACTTGCTCCAGCGGGAGTTTCGGTCTGTGGAGATGCAGGACCCTCCCCTGCACCAGCCGTCGGCCCAGCGCCCACGGCCCACCACGATGCTGGACATCCCATCCGAGCCGTGCAGCCTCACCATCCACACAGTGCAGCTCTGCCAGCATGCCCGTCGCCTCCGAGGTCTTTTGGCAACGGCCCAGGCCCAGGCTCAGGGTCAGAGCTCAGCGTCCTCTGAGGGTGGCAGCAGGCTGGAGGAGGCTGACACCAATCTGCCCCCACGTCCTCCCACCCCACCTGTCATGCCAGATGATCTGTTTCCCGCGGACAGCAAAGCCCCCAGGCAGCCCTTTCAGCTCCGCCACAGCGACCCTGAATGTGACTTCTATAAGTAAGTTTGGGATTGCTCTTTTGTAATTTAATACCATCTGTATCTATTGAGGCTTTTAAATCATGAGCTTCTCAGTCACTCACAGTTTACATGTAATTATTTATAATATATATTTTTTAGATATTCAACACTTCACAGATATAATCTCAGTCAATTAATGATCCAGTCATCATTAATCTCCTGGTTCTGTTATCATCAGGGGTAAAGGCGAACCTGTCACAGAGCTGAGTGGGCCCTCCTGCCGGCAGCTTCTTTATCAGTCAGTAGCCACCGTTCTGGCCCACGCTGGCTTCGAGTCTGCTCAGGAGAGCGTGCTGGAGACCCTGACCGACCTGGTCCATGAGCATTACCTGCGTCTCACCCGCCTGCTGCGGGTGGCGGTGGACCGGGAGGCTCGACTGGGAGCCAGTCCCTTCCCAGACGTGGTGGAGCAAGTGTTCCATGAGGTGGGCATTGGCAGTGTACTTGCCCTGCAACGCTTCTGGCAAGTGAGGATCAAGGACTACCACAGCTACATGCTGCAGGTGAGGCTGGGAGTGGGCGATACATGGTTTTTGGCTTGTGCTATTTGACAATATATAGTGAGACAATATAAATTTGTCTGCCTTGAGAGATCTATGCGGTGTATCTATCTCTTTAATATCTCTGGTTGTATCAGGTCAGATAGCTGAGATTCTTCATGTGATTTATTTTAATGATTTAGTGCTGAAATTGTATATTTTATTAACAGAAAATTCTCAAAAATGTTGTTAAGGGATTCATTTTTTAAGTGAACATTATTATTATTATTATTGAGTATTACAGCATCCAGGTTCAGTTCTCAAAGTACAGCAGAAAAATAGGACTTATAGATTTTCTTCCTCCAGGTCAGTAAGGATCTGTCAGAGGAATACGAGCGACTGGTGAATCCAGAGAAAGCTCTGGAGGACTCTAAGCCCCCGAGGATCAAGGAGGAGCCCATGAGTGACATCTCATTCCCTGTTAGCGAGGAGCCAGAGGCCGACCTGGCCTCTGGGGACCAGGCTTTGCCCATGGGGGTCCTCGGGGCCCATGCTGAGAGGCTGGCTTCAGGACTGGATGGTGACCATTCTCCTCATGCCTCAGGTGAGACCAACATTCCTGATCAAATGTCTGGTATACTCTGCATTCATGAAGTGTTTTCTACAGCAGAGACTGATGTGTGGAAACTCTCCAGTTTAGACCTTCAGTTTGTGCCCACAGGGGGAAGTTAAAGATCCTGCCTGTAGCAAAAGAACATTAGAAAATCATTGAATGTCTCCAATTAGACAGTATCCTAATACATTTTCAGTATTTTGCTACATTATCCATCTTTTCTTCACTCAATATTCTGCTGTAGACTGAAAGGTTTACAGTAATTTAGTCACTAGTTCAGTGTGTATTTATTTAGTACTAAACATCATAGCATAGCATAGCATACCACCTCGGCAGATCCTTGCACTATGCAGTCAACTAATTTGGTCACCATTAGAGGAGTATTTGTTGTCTTGTTAAGAGTTATATTAAAAGATTAAGAGTTATATTAAAAGATTGATGCTACTCTGATGTCTTGAACTCTAAATATGAAGCTACAGCCAGGAGGCAGTGAGCTTAGCTTGACATAAAGACTAAAGAAGGGGGGACAAGCTATCATAGATCTGTGCAAAGGCAAAAAAAAAACAGCCTATTGTATCTCCAAGTAACTATTTTTATCACTGTCTAATTAACACACTAAGTCTTGTTGGTAATCTGGACACAAAACACATTGTAAAACCAGCAAGTTTTGCAGCCACAGAGCCAAGACGTGGCCACCGCCAACCCTCTGGCCACTCCATGGAACCAATAGAGAAGCCCATTACAGGGCTATACACATACTGTACTCATAGAAGTGGAGTGATATCCTAACACTAATGTAACTTAAATTGCAATATCAACAATTAAAAAGTCATAATGTGGAACAGCTGTTCCTGATTTTATTATTTTTTTAAACCAATTGAGGGTTACATGGAAAAGCTCATTATACACGAGTCCTCATTAGGACGGAGCAATTACATTGATTTCAAAGCAAAATCACAATTTGAAACAATGAACTTAGCAAACCACAAGGGCTGCAGTTTAGGATATAGATTGTGCAGCACATCTGATCCTGGGTTTATATTTTATTATAACTTTACTTAACTTGATTGCAGAATGTGCAGTACTACATACTAGATGCTGGCCCTTAGCCATGAATGACCTCCATGTTTCAATGCCAGTCACTGTTGACAGAAAGGTCCTAGTATTATTTTCTCATTAGAACTATTCCATTTTTATTATTTTGACTATATTTATTTAACTTATAACAGTCACAGCACTTGTGATCTTTGTTCTATCTCCTATGCTATTAAAAAAAAAAAAGAAGTTTGAAGAGGTTTCTAATTTCAAGTTCACATTGTTGCATCAGAATATATAGGGTGGTTATTTTAAAAGTGTCTCATGGTAAAAATTCATGTTTTGAATCTATAACAATAAATCTTGAACTGAAGTTTATAAAAATATATTGAAAATCAAATTCAGCCCTAGTCCTCAAGGTGTAGTTCTACATGGCTGTCAAGCTGCATAAGCAAATGATAAAAGCAAGCAACCAGTGCAATTGACTGTTTGCTCACAGTATTATGCCACACAGAAAAAAATGAACACGATATCAGTTTCTGTGCTCCCCCAGTGGGAGTAATGGTCCCAGCCTGGCCACCTCTATAAAAAGAGCCAGGGAGAGCAGCAGGCGAGCCACCTGTCAGTCACGGCTGTCAGTCAGCAGCCACATGGCAGACATCAAAGTCCTCTATAAGCCTCAAATCGTATTAACGGAGCAATAATTTCCAAAATGACCACCAGTGCACAGAAAGAGCCTGAATTTAGTCAATGACACCACAGTGATTAGCTGACAAATATCCTCGTAGCAGTTCCAGAGAGCCGTGATGATTTTTGTATAGGAGTCAAATGGAAAAGGATTATTTCGAGTCGGTGTCAATCATCACTTTTGAAAGAGAGAGGAAAGGGGAAAGAGAGAGGGGATGCAGCAAAGAGGGGCTGGGCTGGAATCAAACCTGGGCTGCTGCGCTAAGGACTCAGACTTATACATTGTGTGCACATTCAACCAGCTGAGCTACCAGAGTGTCCCATAACTAATGCTCTGAGGGTTTTGATTCCCTGTTTAACATTTGGACCTATGGATGCTCCGTAATTCATTCAATAATCATCCAAATATAACTTCAAAAGAAGACTCACAACCTGAAAACCCCCGCCTCTGCTTCCTACCTTGAAATGTAACCTGAAGAGAAGGACTCCTTCAGTTTGAGACACTGAGTGCACTTTCTACTGTCTGTTACTATGTTTTAATGGATTAGCAGATAGTAGAAAGAAGAGTTGTTTTTCCAAGTACACTCTCTTATTCCCTTTTCATTACTCCAAGGGCATCATTTTAACTAAGTCACTTTTCACAATACTTCTTATCAAACCCCTAAATTGGATGGAGACTTTAGGAATTGCACAATGACGGCAGCCTCACAAGTTTTGAGATGATTTCTGCAGTGCATTGTGTTTCGCTATTATGTTCCATGTCATATCTGTTTTTAATTTGGGAAGAAAATGAATGTTGTTACCTGGTTTTTTGTTAGTTGGTGATGAACATCTTTCGTTTAATCAGCATGTTGAAAATGAGGTTCTTGGTTATGGTGACTTGCTGAATGTAGCAGCACAGTGTGCATATAGTGAACTGATTATCACAGTGTGTTAAGATTTGTCTGCAGCTTAAAGCTTGTCATCGGGTTCTGTGCTCCAAAGGCGGTTGGTCTTATTCCTCTCTGCATTGAGTTATGGGTATATACTCATTTATAAAGCTAGTCTTGACAAACTTCCCTTATATTATTGTAAACTTCATCCATCCATCCATTATTACCTCCACCAAGCGCCAAGCGGAGGTTATGTTTTTGCCAGCGTTTATCTGTTTGTCTGTTTGTTAGCAAGATAACTTGAAAAGTTATGAACGGATTTTGATGAAATTTTCAGGAAATGTTGATAATGGGCCAAGGAACAGGTGATTAAATTTTGGTGCCTCCCCCTCCCCCCACTCCCTCCCCCAAAGTATATTTGTCATTAGTTGGACCCCAACATTCATCGCAGTGGCTCAATTTTTACATTTTAGCGCCTCGCACCCCACCCCCCACCCCTCGCAAGAGCTGAATATTGGAATAATCATCATTTGGACCAGCCCTAATGGGTGGACATGAGTTGCTTGGTGGAGATCTGCACTCTACGAGTGCTTTTCTAGTTTATACACTGTTTAATCCTCTGTAGGGTCGCTGGGGGCTGGAGTCTATCCCAGCCGACTCAGGCGAAGGCAGGAGACACCCTGGACAGGTCACCAGTCTATCACAGGGCTACACATAGAGACAAACAACCAAACACACTCTCATTCACACCTATGGACAATTTAGAATCACCAGTTAACCTCAGCATGTTTTTGAACTGTGGGAGGAAGGCAGAGAACCAGGTGAAAACCCATGCATGCATAGGGAGAACATGCAAACTCCACACAGAAAGATCCCAGGTGTCCTAACCAGAACACGTACCGGGGATCCTCTAGCTGTGAGGCGACGATGCTAACCACTGAGCCACCGTGCAGCCCTTAGTGTAAACTTATTTCATAGAATTAATCTTCTAATCTTAGATCACAATAATCAAATCTGTCGTCTGTCTGCAGCACACCTTTACTTTTTTACTACTGTAAACTCTGTGATAAGAAATGAATTTCTGAGTTCTCAGCTTATTTGAGCCTTTATAAGATTCCTTTCCATTGTCCTGACTGAAGTTGTAATGCTGCCATCCTGGCCAGGTCTTCAGCTGCAGGAGATGTGCCAAAAATAAGACTCCTGAGAGGCTGGAGGAGCCTCTGTCCACGTCAAAGCCAGTGACTGATATCAGCTACTGATAGTCTGCTGCTGGTAAATGAGAGACCGGCAGTGGAAATCGAGAGGCTGGCAGGACGTCTTCCTCATCACTCTGTGAGACAAGTCACCCACTCACTGAGCTCAGCTATTCATTCAGCAAGTCCAAGTGCAACCCTTTGGATATGTAATTGACTTCACTATAGCATACCTGAGCTAGCAGCTAGCATTCCTAAGCTTTTCACTTGCATCTCTGTGAACATTAAATACTATTAGATAAACTCTTCACTTTTATGTAGTAGGAATTACAGTCTCCTACAGCTGTGATTAGTCTGGCTACCAAATACCATCAGCGAGTGCTAGAATGAAAACTGACTGGCCTACATCAGCTCACAAGTACAGGTACTCAGTTTCCCATGGGGCTGCCCTCTTATTATTATAGCTGAGTCACTTCCTGGATTCAACATACTTTGGTTCCTCCAGCCTCTTAGGGGATTTGGCTTCCCCCCCCTGCACAGCATACACTCTCCACTGAAAGAGTGGATGAGATGGGAACTACCAGGTTTAATCAAGCTTACTAAATATACGGGCACCCCGATAGTCTAACACTTATGTCGTGTGACCCACATGCAGAGGCTTAGCAGCTGACCCAGGTTCAATTCCGACCTCAGGCGTTTACTGCATGTCCTTCCTCACTCTCTCCCGTTTCCAACTCTATCCACTGTCCTATCTAATAAAGGCATAAAAAGGACAAAAATAAATAAAATCTTACTAAATATACATTTTTCCTTTCACCCTTTTCCCCAGGAGGAGGCGGGGCCAACAACTCCCCTCTGTGGCCTCAGGTAAAGATGGAGCCGCAGGATGGCGACGAAGGCCAGGGTGCTGGCCACCACCACCATCATCACCACCACCACGGGGTCCTGGGCGGAGACGTGTTTGAGGAGGGGGGGCCCATGTCCACCATGAGCGAGTCAGGGGGAGCCATGGCACCCTCACCGGCAGGGGCGGCGTCCGACGCCAGCTACGCGTCACATTCACCCGACTCCCTGATGGGGACCTCGCCCGTCTTCAACCAGAGACCCAAGAAAAGGGCGAAGAAGATGTGACGCTGTGTTCGTGGATGCAAGAAGCTGGAAGGAACTGACTCTGAACTCAGCAGCAGGTCTTCCACATTAGTTATCATTTGAGAAATAAACAAGGTTGTGACCTTGTAGGGAAAAACACCAGCTGTACAGTGTTACGGACATTTAACCCTAATGTCATGAAAGAACTGAACTGATGGGGAGGGGGGGGTGTTTTGTAGTTTTTTATGTTTGTTTCTATGAGTATAGTTTCTCTCAAATATCTGTTATTTGCTACTAAATCTATGATAGGGGTTTATCGTCAAAAGAATAAACGTCTTCTGAAGCACCAGTTCATTTCAATCATTACCGAGTGTTTTTCATAAAACATACAAGGAGTCTTACAATTAGCCTAATGAATTGAAGAACAGGAAAAACTAAGAGGTCCAAAAGCAAATAATTTAGCTAAGCAGCTTAATAATTCAGCAGCGTGGTTTGTTTTCCCAAGCTATTAGAGCTCTTTCTCCTCACGTACCAATTACTGCCACTTCCATTCATTATGATTAGGAGATGCTCCACCAGAAAGAGGAAATCTTTTTTTTTTTCTCCTCGTGAGCATGCCGCTGCATATTATGATGTATCTTCTGCTCCTTGATTCCCCCTCTGCAGTTTGCTTTACATGTAACTCTACACAGATCGGCACACACACTTCACACACACCTGTCAACCTGAGGCTGTTCCACTAAATTAGCATCTGTTTCAGTAATGAGGCAAAGCTGTGAATGCAACACCAGAGGCAATTATGGCTTCGTTGTCTGCATGGCGAAGGCGGCATCAATCCAGCCTTAATGGCAAATTAATTACGGCATGCATAATTTTGCATGCTGAATGAGCAGGCCTGTTTGAATACATGTGATTCTCTTTTGTGTGGGCCTCTTTCATTTTCACAATTAGGCAGCTAATTGTCTATGCCTATGGGAAGCGCTGATGGGGGGTCATATATATTGATACTCGGTTAACTGCATTGAGAGTTGATTTATTATTTTAGGCCTCTTAAGAATGTGTCTGATTTGCAGTGCTGTGCGAGCTAGGTGGCAGTTGGCTCACGGAAGGAAAAAAATAAGGAAAACAACATGTTTTCTAGACTTGGAGTGAAATGAAAAGGCTCCTTCCCCTCCCCTTGCGGATGCTGAGAGCTGTAAGAAATGTCAGCTGGTTTTAATTGTAGTCCAGCATTATTTTCTGCTCTCACAATGTTGCTGGTAAAACGCCACACTTGCAGCATCAACAATGACCTCATCACTGCAGATCTGTGGCTCATTATATTTCCCTCGGGATGAAGTGACTCACTTTGGTTTACACTCATCTCAACAGGTCGAGGCAGATGGCCGCCCTCTCCAGCCTGGTTCTGCTAAAGCTTTCTTCCTGTTCCTTCCGATGTCCATACTTGCAGCATTAGTGAGATGTCAAGTGGCTACCGTGGCTACTTCTAACCTTAAAATATGAAACATGAAACACTGATAGGTTGCTGGGTAAACATATCTTTTGCATTCGGGAGAAAGGCAGGATTTGTCCAGCATCTCTATTAAAGAGAAGCAGAGTGATAGCTTATTTATTTGTATGACAGAACACAACTTTCTTCCATTGGCTTGTCTCGAAAGGTGTGAAAAGGGCAAATTATGAAGTTCTTCTTGACCATATCAAAAGTCTACCTTCTATATGGAGCATCTTCAGACGGGAAAGCCATTCCTCATAAGGGCCTGGGGTCTCTATTTTAGTAGTCTTGTATAGTCAGACCCCTTTGCAGCACAGAATGGTCTAACTGCACTTCATTATCATTGTGCAATTGGGGCAAAAAAAATGCTCTGGCTTGTCATTTGGGGCGGAACTAAGCAATGGATGCAGCAACAGTGTTCCAATAAATAGTCACGGAGGAATATTAGTGGAACATTTGCATGGAAGGAGGTGAACACTGCCAATAGAATGGATAAATCACTGAAAAAAATAGCAGGGGTTGCATTAGGTAACGATCCAAATCCTCCTAAAAACTTGAAATGTTCAGTGTGGTAGGTTGCTGCTTGTTGGTCATTGTTACTGTTTCCTGTACTGAAGGGGAATTTAAAAATGTTAGCACATCCATAGCAGAAGGAGAGGAGAAAGACACGTGAAATGTGTGGTCAGGTGCAGGCATGTACCTGCAGCTTCCATCCAGTGAGTCAGACTACTATTTTTGATCCTACTTATGTAACACACACACGTGCAGATGGAAGCAATGGTCAGCTTTAACCTGAAAATACATAAATATATTGTTTCACTGAAAATAAGTAAATATGTAAGCAACTGATTATGAATAAATAATTAACATTTAAATAAATAATGAACCTACTGCCACAGATACATGTCGGTGTATGCACATAAAAAAGACGGAACTATTTTAACTGACTTCTGTCATTTAAGTAATGAAGATGCAATCATTAAGGATGATTATAGGTTCATTTTAACATTAACATAGCTATTGTGACTCTATGTGTCATGTTCATTTTGTTCTCTATACTTTTGTAAGGAA
The DNA here is from genome assembly GCA_900302755.1 of Chromis chromis. Taxonomy (NCBI): domain Eukaryota; kingdom Metazoa; phylum Chordata; class Actinopteri; family Pomacentridae; genus Chromis; species Chromis chromis. Next base: position 18,825 of record OMNN01100849.1, read on the forward strand.
TCAAGAAGCTGCACAAAACAGCAGATATGAAGAGTGGGCAGTGGTGGCCTAGTGGTTTGTGAAGCGAGCTTGTAACCTTTGGAGGTGGGAAAGTGAGAGTGACCACTTGTCCCAGTCACCACCACTGTGGGCCCTTGAGCAAGACCCTTAACCCCTGACTGCTCCCCGGGCGCTGCACCATGGCAGCCCACTGCTCCTAGTATGTATAGTAAAGGTTAACTTGGAATAGGATGGGTCAATGCAGAGAAGGAATTTCCCCAAGGGGATCAGTAAAGTTTAGATTCTTCTTCTTATTATTATTATTATTACAAGGTGCAAGCAACCTATAGCCTTCCAAAAACAACATTTTACATGTATCATTTTAAACTTTTGAGTCTGACAAGAGCTGCCTGGAACAAACATTTGCAAACTGTGACTGAAATAACTTCAGTCACCATCCTCAATTTGGTTCGTGGTTTAATCTGCTGCTGCAGTAGTCTCCAGAAAGTCTAACACCTGTAAACAAACCGTGCCTGGTTGAATAAGCCTGTGATCAGGTAAACCAGCAAGTATC
>OMNN01100851.1:4916-46768 GCA_900302755.1 Chromis chromis
GATATAGATATAAAGAAAGATGGAAAAGATGGAAAAGTTTTTGTCTACGTGACTCGTTTCACCATCTCCATGCACTAGAATGCAGCTGCTAGACTTCGAATGTATGTTTAGCATCATTGCTATCGATTAGTTTCAAGGTTTGGTTCTGACACTTTACTAATTACTTTTAAAGGCTCCTTTCAGCCAGGCTCCAGGCTGTAATTCGGAGTTGCTTTACGCCTCCAAATCTGGAGTGGAGCTTTAAATCCTCAGACAAGAACCTGCTGGTGGTTCCTGTGACTACATTTAAAACTAGAGGGAGTTCAAAAGAGCTCAAAGGTATCTACTTTAACTCTATTTTAATTTTTAAATTTTTTTTTTTTTTACTGTATTTCTGTTTTTGCAACACTTTGTAACACTGTTTTCTAAAGGTGCTTTACAAATAATAATAATTATAGCCAAAATGGTAAATATAGTAAACATCACACCAACTTGTTAGGATTATTATTGTGAGCATGTTGAGTTTTTAATGGTCTAAGTGCAGCCTCATAGAGATGCATCAAAAAAATAGAGATAAAAAGATGGTATAAAATGTGTCTGCAAACTGCTATTCTTGTTTCCCTCTCTAGGGACAGTCTGGTCCAAGTCTCCATTGTGCTTTGAAACTATTAAAACACCGGTTGCTGATTTCATTGACCGTGATCGATGTCGGCCCCTTCAAACACCCACTGGAAATGTATTTTCCTGACCTCTGCTTCCCGCCGTGCCATGCTGACATGCATCTACTGCAGGTGCGTGAGAAGACAAACACAGTCGCCACAACCTGTGCAACCCAGACTGTGCTCTCCATAAAAACAGGATCCCTTGGGTGAACTGAGTAAGCATCTGTGGAGAGATGGAGTGTGTTGTGGTAAGCGATGAGGCATGCTGGACGGATATTCTTCCGCGAGTATCTTTCTCAGGTAAAATGGGATTTTCGCTACTTCGACTTCACAGGTTAGCTTAATTACTTGCGTTTGAGTATTTAGGCGTTTCTCAGCAGGAACGTAACTAATATTGCAACAATAATGATGGCTCTGTTCCATTTAGTGTCCCAGTGAGCTACAAGGTACAAGACCACAACCCCTAGAATGGACCAGAGCCATCATTTATGTTATCAATTACACGTTGTGGTTTATCTCAAGTCGACATATCTGCTCTGAAAAAGATCTATCGTACGTCGAGAGCATTTACTACGCCGCCACATACGATTACACATGACATGATGTTATCTATGGCGCTGTATTTATCCTGCCATGTGTGTTTCTTGGTGTGTGAGAGATGAGAGCAGAGCAGAACAGCGGACCAGATCCATCCCCCCTCTCCCATCACAGCAGGAGCTCGGGCCTTAATTACTTCTGATATAAACACAAATTAGTCTGGAACACAAACAGAGATTCGGCTATGAGTAATATCTTCATTTATACCCTATCATGTCCAATTACACAAGATATATCACCTAGATGCTAGATTTAACTTGTCTGCCAGACCAAAGATACACATAAATTACCCCAAAAAAACAGTCTCTAAAATTTAGATGCGACTATTTTCTTTCAGTGAATCCACTGACAGTGTGCATGACTGTCAGTTATGTTTGTATTGTTGATGCCAGTGACTCTCAAGTGACTACCAAAAAAGCAAGTGCAGTTTGAAAAAGAGACATATGACATAGTGGAAACAGTTTATAAATGGAACACCAGCTTACCTGCACAGAGATGAGGTATAATTGTTTCTCTTAATTAAGCGTAATTAGTGATCTGCATAGTTTCACCTGCTCAGGAAATGCATTTTTTATGGTAGCGTTGATGAATTTCGCATTTATTACAGATAGTAGAGATTTTCCACTGACCATTTTGCATGTATTCTTCCTTTCTTTTCATAAAACCATTAGTTTTCATCCATCAGTTGACATAAGAATTGACAGTTTGCTTAAATAAATGCACTCTATTACAAGGAATTTCAACTCTTCTCTAATTAATTGTCAACATTTGATCACTAACCTAAATTCAATGCAGATTTTTGAAGCAATTGTAACAAATGGTATAATCATGCATATACACCGATCAGCAACATTATGACCACTGACAGGTGAAGTGAATAACACTGATTATACTACATATTGGTACTATGTGGTGTTCTGTTGGAAAACCATGGATTTTTAGTGAACTGGGTCACACTGATATCTGTCTTTTGACTGAATGACAGCTGTTTCCAAGTCAAATCAATAGTTTTATTTCATGCATGCAATACCATAAGAATTGAGGTGATGGTTATTAACACAATGTCTTGAGAATTTTAACAGTGTTACAGAAAATGTGCATAGCCAACTGATTACCAAGACTAAGGCCTTGTCCACACGTAGAAGAGTATCTCACAAAACGAAGATATTTTTCTATACGGTTTAGCCTGTCATCCACACGAAAGCGCAGATTTACGGCATTAAAAACGATTATTTTAAAAACCTCCGACCAAAGTGAAGATTTGCGAATACTCCGTTTATGCGTCTGCATGTGGACATCAATAACCGGGGTTTTGCGTTTCGAAATGTCACTGCCTGCTACAAAATATGTTCTTACGTCACATATGCGACCTGTGTTTACATTTGGAAACAGTATGGATGTGCTTAAAAACGCACTTATGCGGTTAGGTGCGGATGAGTTTTTTTCTAAAAACGAGTTGGTGTGTATGTAAGTTTTTTTCTAGACGGAGGGGGCAGGATATTCGGTTTTACAAAAACCCTGCTACGTGTGGACAAGGCCTAAGAGTCTACGTTCGCTAGAGGCTCTTCCAACACACCTGATTCAAATGATCAGCTCATCATTAAGCTCTGCAGAAGCCTGATAACGATCCTGATCATGTGAATCAGGTGTGTTAGGGAAACATCTAAAACATGCTGGATTGTGGCCCTCGAGGACCGCAGTTTGACACCCCTGATCTTGAGGAACATGACAATCGCCCAAGATGTTGATTTGAGCTCCAAACATCCTAGACCCCATTCTGATCAAGCATCAACAGGATGCAGAGGAACAAGTTTGATTGACAGAGGCCCCACTGCACAACCCAGAGTACCCAAGAGATCCACTGCCAACGTCGTGGTGCCAGACCCCATAGACACCCTGAGAGGTCCTCTTTTCTATGCCCAATGGTTCAGAGCATTTTTGATGACATAAGGGGGACCAACACAATATGAGACAGGTGGTCATAATTTTATGCCGGATCGGTGTATAATGATAGTTTGTACATCCACTTTGCATCATTTTATTTTATTTACGCAACTTAGCTAAGAAAAAATCCACTCAATATGCATGTGTCAGCAGGCATCCACACAAGGGCTTGATTTTGATGTAGCCAAGTGGTTCAAAAGTGGCAAATTATTGTGGTGTGAAAATCCCATCCAGCACAACACGCTATTGTCATACAGGCACTACACTTTATGTTTGATCCTTTGTGCACACTCCTGCTGCTGTTAGCGCTCACTCAGGTAAAATGTATGTTTATCTGCTGCTGAAAATAGTCCTCTACAAATGCATTACTGCTCCTGTGTGAGCAACGCTTGATAGAACGAATAACGCACAGGCGTTTGAGGAAATTGCTGAGCCTTTTTTTGTATTGGATTTTTATTAGGTAGTGCAGTGGAGATGATGTGTCACGTAGCATAAGGTCCGACTGGCCCGGAAGTAGTGACCGAGGACTAGATGGCTGCTGGGATATCATATGTGGTATGTACTACTTGGCCATTGGGTTGCTGCCGGAGCTATTTTTCTTTTTCTTTTTTTTTTTTTAAAGAAACTGTTTTGCAACAAGCTCTTCAGACATCTCGCTTGAGATGTTTCTTTGGCTTTCTTTTCCATTCAAGATTAGAGGAGTAAATAAAGAACCATATATCTATGCAAGTCACAAATACTCTCGCCAGTACTTGAAGAAATATCACGATCTTGCCAAAAAAGAAGAAAAAAAATATCAGAAAACTCCAAGTGAAGTGGGCAAAAGAAAAGTAAGTCAATATCAGCAGCTCTAAAAAATAAAAAAAAGTTGGCAGACGGAGAAAAGATGGAGAGAATAGAGAAACAGTAAATATGGTGGAGTACGTTGGTGTGTACACATAGCTCAAGGGAATGTAGGGCATGAAGGAAAAAGAGAATGAGAGAGATAAAGTGGAATAGAGAAAGGAGAAAAAACGAAGAGTGGAGGAGTAAACAGAAAGGAAGGAGAGGGCTTGCCAGGAGACTCAGGCTTTGGCTGCCTTTGTTATCAGTTTGCACAGAAATGTCAGAGCACTGTGACATTCTCCCCTACAGCTTCCCCTGCTGCCCAGCCACTACTCTGTAACACACACACACACACACACTAACACACTGCTACAGATTACACACAGTTTGTGGAAGAGCATGATGTGCATGGATATTCACTTAACAAAGCACGTAAACACACACACACAACATATGCACATATAGTACAACTAAATAAAGCTTCACTTATACACTCACACATGCTCTTTGGACCATATTAATATTTTTAATAAAGCAATTTTCAGCACTACAAAATGTATCACTGAGAATTTAGAATAAAAAAGATTTAAATAAAAAAAATAATAAGACGCATAGCTGTGAAAAACACCCATTATGTGCGTCAGAATAAAAAGCTGATGAGCGCTTTCATAAATACTAATTGCCCGAGTAAACACTCAAACAAGATCACATTCAGATAAAAATCAATGATACATTTTGTTGTGGTGAAAAGGCAGGTCAAAAGTTCAGAGATGAACAACTAATTCTACTAAACTCTAAATACAGCTCTGGCCTACACCTACACTTTATTCTGCGGGGATTTACAGGTCTCTTTTTAATGCTTCCGTGCCGGTGACAGCTGAGGCCGAAGGCATAAAGTTTTGTGTTTTGTGCAACTCTCCTAGGCAGCCTGACTTCTCCGGGTTATGATTACACCTGTCTTTAGAGGGCTTGCCCTCTATGGATTTATTAAAATGAGCTCAATCCTTCGTGCTATTTAAAGCAAAGCCAAGTCAAAACTGGATGCCTTTACATTCTTTTAGCACCACTACATTATTGCAAGCTGAAAGTAACGAAGAGAAACATTTGGATGTTATCAGCTTATTGAATGGTTGTTATCATCGCAGATCATTCCCAAACATATGGGCCAATAGGGAATTCCTCCAATCTCTAGTACACTCAGTAGGCACGTTATCACCCATTCTGATCACTAGTAAACAGAAAGTAACCCCAACAATATTGGCTACCTGTTGAGATTGTGTGAGTAAGTACATACAAAATCTCTAGAGGAGTTGTCATCATTGAAACTAACAAAATGGAGCTTTGTGATGTGGTAAACATAGCAACAGGGTGCAGTTTAACCCAAACATTTTCTAAACCTAATCAAGTTGATTTGGTGCCTCAATGTAACCATTGACTAAGAAATCAAGGGAACACATATGCACATAAAAAAAACTAAACTAGAATTCTGGTCTGAGATGGGACTCAATCTCAAATCTCTTGACAGTGACAGTCCAGTGACCTTCCAACCTCTAAATGGAAGCTTTTGTTCCATTAAAGCTCCATTAAATGGGGCGATAATGGCCTACTGGGTCTACTAGAAAGTGGAGAAGGTCCCTACTGGCCCATATGAACGGGAATGATCCATGATGATAATGGACATTTAATGGGCTGATAACATCCAAAACAGTTGGTTTTTGAGCAAGAAACACAAAAGCCAAACATGGATAGACAGTTCACGGATGCTGTAGTCAATAATAACATTCATAAACCTTCTTCAGTGCCAAAAGTAAAAGGTGTCACAACATTTCTCAGGTGCTCAAGCAACACAACACTTTAAAAATCTAGTACTACTAACCAAGAAACCTAAAGGGGAACCAACAGGTTGTTCAATATGAGTTCAATGATTGACTTGAATTGACTGACGTGTTGGCTAAGTAGATCTTTTTTCAGCTATATTTGAAGGTATGCAAAAAAACTGTCTTTAGAGCTGCATCCTTCATCTCATCTCTGAGCTCAATTAGTTCTGGCATCCACAGCAACCAAAGTACAAAGAAGCCGTCAGATTGCACCATACAGGGAATAAAATCAGTTATAAAAGCTTCTGCTGAGTGCCTTTTGGATATCTAGTATTTTTAAAAAGGATATAGTTTCAGATAATTTCATGGAAAACCAAATTCAATTCCATCAGGCTGAGTTGCAAAGAAGGTTTCCGGCGGATATCAGATCTAACTCAGTAATGTAAAATCAGTTTCTTAAAAATGTAGTGGTGCTGAGCTTGCAGAAGTCGGAGTTAACTTGTCTACTAAACAGAGTTGGGGCTAAAAAGCTGCTCCGATATGATGACTCAGGTGTTTTTGCGAGGTCTGGTACCCACTGGGCCCAAACCAATAAGAGATTTTCCTGCTAGGATTTGTCAGATTTCTGCTTTGCTCCCATGTGGGCTTACTTTCCCACAGGTACGCCTTAGTGCACAGGCAGATGTACATAAATGCACACAGAAACACACACCAACTTCCACATGCTAGACACTAAGTGAAAAATGTAAGGCTGCATATATGATTGAGTGTGCAGGAAAGCCAACAAAAAACACACAACATTAGGAATCCGCATTATGGAAATCATACATGGAAGTGTGGAATACACAAGCAATTATTTGGTATCTTTCTTGTTCTTGCTGCCTTACAGCGAGGTTTCTGACAACTGAATTCCATCATTTCAGCCCAGTTACTGCAAGATCAAAACATCAAAAAATGCACTTTTAGTTTGACTGCATTATTCTAACAAGATTCAACTGTGCAAGTTTGTCAGCCTATTATCCCGTTCTGTACAGCCGGTAATGACATGCTGTTGCTTACCTAATGTATACCATTGCATAAGCAGCATCTGTATTAGCAATTCATAACACAAGTTCAGCATGAAGTTGTCAACCGCTCAGAACGTCTCTATGGGAAAGTGTGTGTCTGTGTGTGTGTCTATTTCCTCTGCCTGTTGACTGATCCCTCTTATCTGTGGAGCTCTGTTGGTGATTAAGGTTTTTGTCTGTTGGCTTTTGGTGTTAATGACGTGAGAACAAACACAGTCAGAAGCATCATGGAATCTGCAGTGTATAGGTTTTTTTTTGTGTTTTCTACTTCTAATCATGTGTCTGCACATTCTACATTATTTCCCCAAACAATCTGTCTGCTGCATGTTTACCCTCAGGACAAATACTTAAGGGGCTCTTTTTTTTTTTTTGTAAATCAGTGGAAAGCAATTCTAGGTAAACAGCAGGAGCAACTGATTTTTGCTAATTTCATCATCAGCAAAATGTAGTGCAACTGTGACAGTTGGAAGCGCTGTGTGACTAAGAAGAATACATTGCAGCAGGGGCGGCAACAACTGGCAAAGAGAATGGCAAAACATATCACCTGTGTCTTTCTTGTGAAAGCCGCGCAGTGTGTTTGCCACAAAATGAACTTTAAAAAAAAAGATATTTTCATGTAATATGAATTGAAATGTAGAGACTCTGGCCTACACAGGAAACTAATCAGCAGCAAAGCAAAGAAAACCTGGCAGTGCACAGCAACAGTTTGTCGTGACCGCCTCCACAATTCTCACCCAACTATCATGTCATATATAACCGTTGTATGGTGGATGACAGTCATTCACACCACAGCTGTACATTAAATTAAAAAAAGTAAAGACAAAAAAAAACAAAAGAAGAAAAACGGTATATTTGAATCTTAATTTTCATGGCTTTAACCTGACGGCAGGTTTGAAGGGACTGTGTCTTAACAAAAAAAATTCAAAATTACCCCATCAATCCACAGCCAGAAACTGTTAAAACTGAGAGAATCATTGGATTTTGACATTTCCAACGGTCTTTGAACTGCTCATCTGTGACATGCTGTTCAGTCTGGAAATATGAGCAAATCTAGGCCTATTATTGTGATATTTAATGAAATATACTTTAAATTTAACCAAAAATAAAACATTTGGTCAAGGCAGATTCTGTGAAAAACAGAAAATTATGCACTTCTTGAGGCAGCTGTAGAACTATTAGTAGTTCAGCTGAGATGAACAGTCGCCCAACAGAAATTCAGGGACTTTTTGACTAAATTGGGCTGCAGGCTGTGTTTACACAGAGCAGATAGGATGGCAAGTATGAAAGCCACTTAAAAATATAAGTAGTAAAACTTCTATAGTAAGTAGAGGCACATTTATTTCCAGAATTGGTAATACTTATGGGTATTTGAAAAAAAAAGTTGTATGTGTTGATTCCATTTTTTTTCAATTGTTGAAAAATAAGTAACAGAAAGGAATTCAATTTTCGTTTTTCTTGTCTTTTGTATGATTCATGGCGATATAACTGTGTCCAACTTCACAAAATACATTTTTGGGTTTTGTTTGTTTCTAGCCATGGTTGTGCCATTTCCACAGAGGTGCAGGACTTTATATTGCAGTAAAAAAAAAAAAAAAGCCCACATTGAGCAAAACGAAACTGCAAGGGGTTCAGAGGCTTAAAAACTGCATAGTAGAGACACACACACACACATTCAACTTGTATAAGGGGGGAATTAGGTTAGCAAAGTAGAGCTTCCCTGAAATAGAAATACTGTACATTTAACCAGCATTTATTTATATTCCAGCCCAGTAGGGGCACGACTGTCACATTAAAACAGGAACTGCTGCTGCAGTGACAACAGCTCAGAGAAGCAAAAAGGAAGCTATTGTGACAAAGTGACAAATACATCTAAGTGAATGTCAAGATTTACAGTAGGAGCCAGAGGTGAAGAGTCTTCTCAAAGGCTCCGCCAGCCATGCCTCAAAGTAATTCATTTTGAAACACTTGGCTGTGAGGCGTTGGCGATGGAGATGGGAGAGTTCTGCTGCTACTTATGGCACAAAGTAGCATCTGTCATTACATATTGTTTGTGAGAAGCACATATGAAGAAGAAAAAGTCTAGAGTAGAAAATATGGGCAATAATTTAAGGTCTGATTTCCTCTAATGTTCACCTTTTTGGCGTCAGATATTTAACTCTAGCATGAATTTGTTGACCTTTTATGTTGGGGTTATTTTACTGATTAGACCAATTGAAGTTTCCACACTAAAGCGTGGTGACGAGATGCTCCACTAGATAAAGTTGTTTATTTTAGAGCAGCTGGATCGCTCAGTGACTAACACCCCAGACCTTGGCATGGGAGATCAGTGGTTCAAATCCCGGTCAGGGTGCAGGTATCCAGTGAGGACCCTTAGGCAAGGTCCTTAATGCTACCCTGCCTACCTACCTACAGTCAAGCCTGAAATTATTCATACCCCTGGTAAATTTTGACTTAATGTTACTTTTATTCAACCAGCAACTTTTTTCTTGATTTAATTGACACAGGTGTCTCCCAGAAGATAATAAGACGATGTACAAGAGGCATCATTGTAGAAAAAATATTTCTCAGCTTTTATTTACATTTGAACAAAATGTGGCATGGCAAATTTACCAGGGGTATGAATAATTTCGGGCTTGACTGTATGTATGTTGCTTTGGATAAAAGTGTCCGCTAAATGAAATTGTAGAATTTCTGCTGCATTTCTAATTTGCTGTGGCACATCCTAGATTTGTAGCCACAGCAACAAAATGCATAGATTTAGGAACAGCATCTATCACTCGCTGTAAACGACACCACACCTCCAGGGTTACAGTACAGTAACAGTCATTTCAAAGCGCGCTGAGGAAGCCTTAATTCTGTAATTACAACGGTGTCACTGCCAGGAAAATACAATTATACCACTGATTGACTTTGTTAAACCTGCATCTATGGGGTGAATGTGCATATGATTGTAAAAATATGCCAAAACAGACTTTCAAATTATATTTTTTGGCTTTAAAAAAATATCTAGGTTGACAACAAGGTTTTTTTTTCCATTTTCAAGAGTCACTGTGACACAGTTCTGGTGTAAAAAAAAAAAGAAAAAAAGTGGTGCTTTTAGTCCCTGAAGGGCAGAGCTCCTGCAAAGGCTATGCGGGGGTGGCGCACATTACTGTATATCACAATGCCACAATGTGCTTTTGATTACATTTTCAAATTTCACAAAATTGCTTTCACTAACACAAATTTAAACACTATTTTTTATCAGGATTAACATTTGATCCAACATTTGATAACGAAAAACTAATTAACTATGCGTCATCTTTGTTATAAAGCTTTGCTTAAATACAACATAAATCCACTATCCTTTAAATGCCGCATTACATGAGTGGTGATGTGACAATGTTTAACCACATGAATACGTTTGCTGCTTTCATTAAAGAAGCTGATCTTTAGGGGGATTTCATTATTATGGTATGTGCACTGTGGTATTGACTTTAACGCAACACACAGCTCAGTTCTACAAATGTAAATGTCACCAACAAAACCTTGCCTCGCCTCAGATCGGAGGACAACTCAAGTACAGCAATTGCAGTACGTCTGTGATATTGCTGTCCAGCCAAATCCAATAAGAGTCCAGTTTTCCCTCCAGAGTCCTTCAATCTAACAATGTCACCTACCTGTAGGGGATCCCTCGAGCACCTCTCCCGTGTAACGCGTTTCTTTGAAGATGGGCCGGTTGTCGTTTTGGTCAATGACAGTGATCATGAGCAGGACCGGTTTCTCGATGAGGTTTCCGGCGAAGTCCGTGGTTGATACTTCCAGCTGTGGGGATGGAAAAACATAAAAAGGAGTTTATTTTCCACAGTGGGGATGGTGTTCTGGGGGGTAACTTTCATTTACGGTGATCATCATAAAGTGGCAGGCTGGTTCAGATGATGTGCAGGAACAGTCTTCTAATAAAAAGGCACAGATGCCCTTACGACACTTGACAGTTAAAACCTGCCGTTATTCCAATTGTATCTCCTATAAATAACAATGATGTTTAGTTGATAGATTTTTTAAAAATGTCAGACAAGACAAATAAACACAGGTGTTGATCTTAAAGACCAATTTGCATGCTTTTACCCCAGACATGCAATCACTCAACCCCAATTGTAGGTATACCAGAAACAATCATGTTTACAATTATCTGGTGAGAACTTTTTTCCTGACCAAACTGTCCTATTTGTGACCCTCTAGACTCCTCTGTAGGCACTTAGGAATACACATATAGCAGATTCATACTCTACTCTTCTTTTTTCTACCTCCATGACCTCATGTCTTCTTCTGCCGAGGGATCCTCAGTTGGCCTACATCACATATTAATGCATTCAATTTTCTCTACTCGGCAGTATTTCCAGTCATTCCCCTCCAGTTCACCTGGGGGACCATGCCGGCTTAGTAGAGCACAGTTAAAATATGCACAATACTAATTCAACAAACAAGCAGCTATTAATCCAGCGTGGAACTGGCCTGTTTTGTTTCATCACCCAGTTGCTTTCTATTTTTTGCTGATATCTTGCACTTGCAGTAACAGCAATGATGTTGGGTTTTATAATGGACCATGTAGGGTAAATACTGCATGTATGTATCCTATAACAGCTATTGATATCCTGATACCAAAATATAACAAGTGTTTAATGTGCAACCTATACAATGGCAAATTGAGTTTACTGGTGCAACTCAAAACTCCCAATTCTGATAATTTCAGTAAACGGTGTCACACTGACATCTGTCTTTTGAGTGAATGACAGCTTTTTCTAGGTCAAATCGATAGTTTTATTTAATGTATACTATACAATATGAATTGAGGTGATGGTTATTAATGCAATGTCTTGAGAATTTTAACAGTATTACAGAAAATGTGCATAACCAACTGATTACCAAGACCAAGCGTCTACAGCCACTGCTAGAGGCTCTGCGATGCTGTAATTAGGCATGGTACTAATATGCTGGTGTTAAGCAGGTATGATATTTAACATGTTTAACTTCTAGCTTTAGCATGTTAGCATTAGTTAATTAGCCCTAGAGTTGGGTGATTGAATACATACTACTGGCTGTATACACCGATGAGCCACAACATTAAAACCACTGACAGGTGAAGTGAATAACATTGATCATATTGGTACTATGTGGTGTTCTGCTGGAAAACCTTGGATTTTGGCATCCGTGTTGATGAGACTTAGACACCCAAATAAACATTGTCCCACAGCAAGCACACTCCCTCATGCAAATGGCAATCCCAAATGTCACTGGCCTACCTGGCCTAGGAACATCTTGAGGAACATGACAGTGGCCCAAGATGTTGATTTGACCTCCAAATTTCCTAGACCCCATTCTGATCAAGCATCAACAAGATGCAGTGGAACAAGTTTGACTGACAGAGGCCCCACTACACAACCCAGAGTACCCAAAGGATCCACTGCCAATGTCCTGGTGCCAGACACCCTGAGAGGTTCTCTTGTCCATGCCCAATGGTTCAGAGCAGGTGGTCATGATGTCATGCCTGATCTGTGTACATCACTGGTTGTTTTTATGGGCAACATGTCATTTAATTCTGTTAATTTAATGGTCTGTCTCTTTGGGGATTCAACTTGGTAAATAATCAACCTGTAAAGTGCAATTCAAAGCAGGCATTGATAGGAACATGGAGGTTAAAGTTATGAGTATTTGAGAAGTCAGTTTAGGAGCAAGTGTGTAGATAAGCCCAACTTTTAGTAAAACAATCAGCCAAAGTTTGTGTACCGTTCACTGTGGAAGAAAAGGAAATTAAGGCCTGTTTCAACATTACAACTGTGTCTCCCTGCCTCTCCTCATCACTGCTGTTGTTCCAGACAGTAAAGGCTTATTAGCAGCTATAAGGCCGGCTAGAGTAAAGACTCTGAGCCTAAAACCAGAGATCTCTTTGGCACAGTTAGCAGCTTTGGATCTGGAAAGGTAGTGCAGCTTCTTTCATGCTTATAATATTTAAATGCCAAAGCTGGGACCCTGAGATTGGCTGTGCTGTGCTAAGGACAAGCAGAGTTCAGTTGAATGCATCAGTTTTCGACTAATTTGTGCAGAGGTGTTTGTGATACTAACTATTAGCGATCTTGGGATTGATTCTATTCTGTGGGGAAAACCCAACAACAATTGTTTCTCCTACGCATGTTTTGATTCAGACTGCTGCACAAAGAGGACTGTTAACAGTCGGGTCTATTGTCAATGTGTTAGTGAGACACAGAGAAAAAGAGATTAATTTGACACCATCTGATTCTTTTTCATGAAAATCGTGTCAGATACCCCTACGGACATATTGGCAAAACGCCACTTGTTGGACTGACGTTAATATAGAAAGTTTTTAACATTTTGCCCAACCCTAATTAACACTGAACACAAATACGTCCAAGGTTTATGAAAATATCATTAGCTTTCCTGGGATTTTGTGTCCAGATACAGTATTTGCTGCCTGTGTTCGCAAATATGGATAGAATCTGCAGTAGCTCATTACTGTAACTTAGCTCACAAGAACAGAGAACAAATTCTGTCATTTACATACTACATGTAGTCTTACTGAAAGTACTATTGTCAAATTAAATGGGATGGCTTAGGGAGATTACCATAAAAAATGAAACCATAGTTGAGACAACTGGTGGATTTATCTTCCTTAAATTAAAAGTTTTCTCAGCAGTGTTCTCTTTTGTTCACTGCAGTTATACAAATTAATGTCTTGGAAAGTGTGTGCAGCTGATTTTTAGTAGCTATATTGTGGTTTAATACACCGTCTGCAGATGGCGAAAACTAACATGTCTCCGGCACACATCCCGACTGCACTTCAAAGTTGGTATAACCGGACACAAGCTGATTACTTAAGATGACTTTCATCATAATCTAAGCACGTAGCTTTTGTAAATCTTATCTGCAGATGGGCCTGCACCAATGAAGTCAGCGGTTTTTATCCAATAAAGATACCATATGTAATGATTTCATTTCAATCTTAATCTGCGGCTAAAGAGATCACTTCACCTCCTTTATTAGCACTGATGCGGGGCTGTGGGGATTCATTTATGCGAGAGAGTTTCTCCTCTATCTCTGGCATTGCATTACCAGCCTTTCTTCTCCCTATCAGCGATGCATGGCATCACGCAACCTCTCTATCACACAGGTCATCCCAATACTCTCCCTCTATCTCCCTCCTCTGACTTCCTCTTCCTTTGTCCCCCTATCGCTCCATCACCACAGCGCCTGGAGCATATATTTTAATGGCACACATGCAGCTGAACTAAGTGTTTTGGGTGTAAGGAGCCTAATGGTTTCATATATCATCTCATCCTGCTCCTCCTCAAGCTCTGCCATGAGAATATACCAGGGGGAAACTTTTTTTTTTTTCCATGAGCGGGACAACTTCCCCATCTTTCTCCATCCTACAGAACTGCTGACTCCCAACTAATGATGTTCTCAACTCAACGTGTATTTCCATCCTAACTGCTGAACGCCTCACAGAGAGGCTTACACATGACATGAGGCACACTATAGGCCTGAGACAAGTATTTAGGGATCTGCATGGCAAAAGATTTACCATCCTGTGCCAACCAGTATATGCACGCATGACTTCACTCACTTAAGTAGAAACGTACACACACACACACACACACACACATTACACATGCACACGGTGTAGCTTTTCTTCTCAGCATGTCTGTGCCGTAATGAGAACATTAGCTGTGTGGCGTCGAGCTGCAGCGTATTTGAACGGAAGATCACACAAACAACACAGCAATAACCTTTTTGGCAGAGGAGGGAATATATAATCATGCATGTCATCGCACAGCAAAAGAAAGTGATCTGTCAAACATAGCCATGCATCTACAGCTGAGTTACATGGCTTTCTTTAATCCATGCAGAAGCTATATGTAGCATGCAAACAACTTATCTCTGCTCTGCTACTACTACTACTCCTACATACAGTCCATTCTGACGTCAGAAAAACTAAACTTCATGTGACAGAGATGCAGCTTTTCCATCTTTTCATTAGGTTTAATGTAATTGCATAAGGGAGAAGCTGGTTCCATTAGTATCTTTACCTTCTTTAAATTCCATTTTTTTCATGATATCCTAAATGTTTTGCAACAACACCTATACCTATGCTACATGTTTATGCTACGACCTGAAATACCGCAGGTGTCAACCTTGTTTTCGAGAAATCGTGCTGTTTTCATCACTTTGATATGGTGAACGCCTCTAAATGCTGCAACACAGATGGTGCTGTAAGCTGTGCAGATTGTAAAGCCTCTTGTGGCACATTTGCAATTTGTGATATTGGGCTATATAAACAATATTGTCTTTGACTCGCCTTGATATCTGCCTGCACATGTATTGCCGAATTTCTGTACAAAAGCAGCATGCTATGAACATACTGCAGAGTGTTGTAGAACTAGGTCAGAGCTCTTTGTTTTGAAAAGGTGAACATGATTCTATTTACAGTAGCTGAATATGTTGATGCAACTGAGCCAAAAAAACACAGAAGTAAGACTGAAATTGTGCCTTGAGTAAATGTATATGGTGATAAAAGGCTATGACGACCCTCTGAACCACAAAACACACCAGCTTCAGGTTTGAAAAGCATGTTGCCATTACAAAATTGCCTAAATGGCACCATTTATCGCAGCCAATGAAAATAGAAAGTATTGTCAACTTTCCAACTGTTCCTTAACTTAACTCATCCGTGATGTATGGTTCAGTCAAACGTAACCAAATCAAATCATTCTGTGAAAAATGAAAAACCAAGAGGCCATGAGTGACTCAGCCACACCCAACAGCCACATGACAAAAATTCCGGAACTCTTTGGCATCCCCAGGCTTATTTTACGCAGAGCAGATACACCGATCAGGCATAACATTATGATCACCTGCCTAATATTGTGTTGGGCCCCCTCATGTGGTCAAAAATGCTCTGAACCATTGGGCATGGACAAGAGGACCTCTCAGGGTGTCCTATGGGGTCTGGCACCAGGACGTTGGCAGTGGATCTTTTGGGTACTCTGGGTTGTGCAGTGGGGCCTCTGTCAATCAAACTTGTTCCACTGCATCCTGTTGATGCTTGATCAGAATGGGGTCTAGGAAGTTTGGAGGTCAAATCAACATCTTGGGCCATTGTCATGTTCCTCAAGATGTTCCTGATTGTTTGATGTTTTTGCCATGTGGTGGGGTGCATTTTCCTGCGGGGGTAGGCCAGTGACATTTGGGATTTCCATTTGCATGAGGGAGTGTGCTTGTTCTGGGACAATGTTTATTTGGGTGTCTAAGTCTCATCAACATGGATGCCAAAATCCAAGGTTTTCCAGCAGAACACCACATAGTACCAATATGATCAATGTTATTCACTTCACCTGTCAGTGGTCAGGATGTTGTGGCTGATCGGTGTATCATAATACAATTCGTCCTTTCTTTATGGGTTGGAGGAAGAGCAAACGTTATTGCGATGTAAACCAAAACTATGATGAAGTAATGCAAAACTCTCACCAAATATAGATTGCGGGTATAAGCTTGCCATGCCCATTTCCTGTGGCTTCCTCCTCCCCTTCCACTATCAACATGTTATCATTTTTAAAATTCCTTTCACTGCTGGAAAAATAACTCCAGCTACTAATCTACTACTCAAGGATTTAGATCATGCAGTACAGTGGCCCTAGATTTATTTATTTGGGTGAAATAGACATTTTAGTGGCAGCAATTACCTCCCTATGTGCAAATGTTCGACCAAAGGAATTTCCCCATCACTATTTTGCATGAACACTGATGCTGCATCCTTTGCTTAGCTCTGCTCAAGATGATTATGATTGCTATAAAAATGCAAACAAGCCAGAACCTTTTTTCCCCTTACAGCAGAACGGCAATAAAGTGCAGTCAGACAGGACTAATTGCGAGGTTATGCAAAACTGTCGAGAAAAAACATGCTCACTGTGACTTTGTAGGTCGGCATGCTTTTTCAACCACTCCACAGGATTAGCTAATGCTAGTTAGCCGACTACCAAGTCAATTAAAATGTGCTGGAGTCAGCAGCTATAAGAAAAAAAATGAATTTAACCAATGATTTCTTTGAAAATTTACTAAGAATTATGAGTTACAACTGCAATCATTGTCATTTTGAATGCATGTGCGCTGTGAGAAAGGAAGCCTGTGTTGCAACTGGGCCTTTTGAGTTTGTATGTCATTGATGTTTATGCAGATTTCCATTGAGGAAGTCAAGGATCCAGTATTTTTGGGAGCTTGGCTATGGATGTCTGAGAGTGAACTCAGTCACAATGCAGTTTGGTTCCCACATCCATATTATCACTAGAATGAACTGTAAATTAGAGGTAATCACTAGATGCTTGATAAGAAGTTATTATTGTGTCCACCACCTGCAAAACAAAATTCCAATCTGACTTGGCGACAGACTTCAATTTTAGTGTCAGGTAGAACTGTTAGCATTTTAACACATCAGAATGTTTACTGTCAAGAAAAACAGGATAAGTCGGGTTATTTAAAAAAAAAAAAGGTTTATTTAAAAGATACACAGAATGATTATAAAATCACAAACAAACAAACAACAATAGACACAAAAAGCATCATTATTAGGCAAAATAGTCCTTTCAGAGAGTTACAGCATAGACATCAACTAACAATTTTCAAGTGCCTCATATGTTTTGTGCGTATGTATTGTGGGGTGGGGTGGGGGGCACACTAATACAAATGTTAAACAAATCTGTGTGTTTACCATCAACACACACCGTTTGGCAGGTAAACCATGTACTCAGTACCTCCTGTATGAACACATCTGACAGTAGTGCAAACGGTTTTCACCAAAATCTGGAATGGACACATCCACACTCATCTTAGAGCCACAGTTCACTGTAGGAGTGTAATGACATGACACACCTGAGATATGATCTGAGGAACGTTCATGAGGAGAAAGCAGAGGCACCGTTTCACACAGTAAAGGCCAAATGTCTGAAATACATTCGCTTATAACCGAAGAGTCTCACAAGTCGTGACAAATGTGTTTCTTTCAACTTAAATAAAAGTAAATTACTGTTAGAATAGTGTTAGATGAGTCTGAATTTCAATTGAATTCTTTATTCCATATGCAGTATTTCAAGCTTCATTAACCCTCTGAACCCCAAGCACATTTTCACTGCAACATAAAGTCCTGCACCTCTATGGAAACACCTCAACCATGACCATTTATTTTACAAAAATTGGAATCAACTTGTACAACATTTACCCACATGTATCGCCAATACCAGAAAAAATGGAGGCTCTACATACTGTAACAATATTTTACTACTTACATGTGTTTCCTTACTCGTCTCCTCCCTGCTCTGTGTAAACACTGCCTGCAGTTCAGGCAAATAATCACAGAATTTCTGTAATGTGACTACTGGTTGCAGCTGAGTCAGTAATGGCTTCTTTGTGGAGCGCAGAATTTTTAGTTTTTTAGAGAAACCGTTTCAAGCAAACACTTTATTTTTATTCCTAACATTTAAATGAGACTTTTTTTTTAAGCTAACATGTCTTTCAAACCTGCCGGTGGGTGTTCAGAGAGTTAGTGTAACGGCACTGGTTTTGAAATGCACTCGCTTCTTCTTGTGAAATCTGTTGCATCTACGCATGTGGACATTTGGTCCTTCACAAACATCATTTTTTCTTAAACCGACATATATATACACACTATCACACAGGACTCAACAACCGCTACTAATCTCTCCCGATGGAGACCTTGAGACTGACACAGAAAACTACCAATCAGTGTGTCCTTCTCTGAAAAGGCAAACTGTCATATTCTGATTGTACTGCTGAACAAAAAGTACGACTTGAGCAACACTTAAAAGCCGTTATCAGTATTTTCAATTGATATGGAGCGACACAAACTTTAAAGGAGTACTAAAAACAAGACACTGGAATAGATCCTGGCTATACACAAACTACAGACGGGTGACAAATTAAAGGAAAAGGAGTCTCTCTCATGCTGTGGGGGCATTTTGCTGGTATCGTTTGGGTCCACTTGCCCACCACCTTCATCAAAACACAAAAATCTCTTACAAAATCATGCTCCATCCCTCCATTAGAGTTCCACAGACCTGAACAATCAATGCCAAGGAGCACTGAAGCTGCTCTGGCTTTGCTGGTACACTTTATGTTGGTTTTTCCTTTAATTTGTCACCTGTCTGTACATGTCTATAGATTGCAGTGCGCTACGCTGGTACAACTACAGCAACATACTATATCTTCGAAGAACCGTTTCCCACTGCAGGAACTTCTGGTTTATATTTGGCCCCATTTTGTTATTGATTTCTTCTAAATGAATTTGACTGATGCAAGACGAGAGTAGTAGTAGTAGACAAGTAATGTTACATAAAGTTCCACATACTCTCTAGAACAATACAAATGCATTCATCCACTGCTGAAAGAAGTCTCCAACAAACACACGGTTTTAACATTTGACACAAACTATAGTGTTCATCTGTTTAGGCTTATTTTAAAACTCACTAATATAGTTTCATTTTTAAAGATTTATGTCTTTAGTAGGAACCAGTGAGCCTGGAGCTGAAAGCAACAGACAGAAGTACAGAGAACCAGACCAGCACACTGATGCTTTTGGTTATTTCACTGGATTTGTTGACAAGAAATGTATTTTCATAAAAAAAGAAAAGGAAAAAAAGCAGCTCCACACATGTTTGACCATTTTAGGCACTTTCTCCAAACAGTAACGGATCTTTCAACAGTCATTAACGGCTTGTACAGATATAAACACAGGTTCAGATGAACGATTAACATTTGATACGAATAAGCCTGATACTGCTACTCAGTAAAAATACAACCAGATATAGGTTTATGTCAATGATAGTACAATAGACAGTCTTTATGCAGCTACAGAAGGAACGAATAAATAAAGACACAAACATGTTTCACATTTTTTGGCTGGTGACTAATGTAAAGGTGCTAATAAGGAACCATTGCTAGAAGTTATTTTACTAAGGCATCAGCTTCAATAAGGTTGGAAATGATAGAAAAGAATTTCCATACATTTGTAAAGTGCAAGATGAAGCCTTTTATCTGTGATCAGCAAAGTGTTGTTTTTAAAGCTGCATTGACCGGTATGTTTTATTTTTTTGCCTCTGATCTGAGTCGTTTAATATTTAGTGTCTGCTGATGCAGTTGAAGTCTCTGACTGTTTAATACTGTAGCGACCAGAGGAGGTCAGCAAGCAGAGAGCATTGTCAGGTTTAGCTAGTGCAAAGGGCACCATGACGAAGTCTTCTGTGATGTTTAATGACCTCCGGCAAACACACGTTAAATCAAACCAGGATCAATTAGCACAGTGTTCTCATTATCTCAGTGGCAGATGTAACAGCTTAGGATCATGATTGGAACATCCCTATTGGTTTTGTAATATTTATACTAGGAATGCAATTTTTAAACACTTAACGTCAGCATTACCAATCAGTAACTGATTAATCGTTAGCAGACACTTTACCTTATTACTTATTATTATTGCCAGTAGAGGTATTTTTATCCACGGACATGTAACAGCACTAGAAAAACCATTCAGTGTTTTGAATCTACTTTTTTAGATGTATTTTTGGGACATTTCAGTCTCAGTGCTCTCATCAAATCAGCCGTTTTCTGTTATAGAAGAGGTTACCAGCAGCCACAGGCAGCCATTTTGTACAAACTTACACACTGTGCACTGCTAGCCCAGCAAGTTATGATGTGTCACGGCTCTTTAGCTTATTCCGGAGGTCTTTAACCTTGTAGCTACAATGGAGTAGTGCAGCTTGTGTTATAAGCAGCAAGTGTATTAATAAATGTTGGCAAATACAGAGTGAGCAGCCTACAGTTGTTATAGCTTGTACCTTCTACTGTGTCACATTCTGATTGGACACAAAGTGGCTGAAGAGATGATTGAAGCTCACCTTGTGAATTGTGCTCACTCACCTTTGGTGCGTTCGTATGTGAGAACTAATCAGTCATTAAGTGCTATCTGCAGGAGGCTGCATCACTGCTTGTAGGAGAGTCTGAGTCCGTTTCTGGTCGGCCGTTGGACAGAACCTCCTGCTCTGAGCGCCTCCTGGAGGCCAGTTTGTAAAGCCCAGCGAGGAGGAAGATCACAGAAATGACAGCAAAGTAGGCGCCATAGATGAGGAACTGAGGGGAGGAAACAAGACAACCAATCAAATCTGCACTGCTGAAGCAGACGGGACTGTACAGTTACCTCTGTGTGGTCAAGGCAACGAAGAGTGTGCAGGGCTGAGGACACTTATATGTTGTAGCTCCTCACCTGAGTGAAGACGTCCAGGCCGAGGCCTGCTGTGTCCACCACCACCACAGTGAGCAGAGTCTGAAGCAGCAGAGCCACGAAGGTGTTCACTCCAAACACCAGGGCGTATCGCTGCATGTTGAGATTGGCTGCAATCTGGAATCTGAGGAGTCAGAAAGCAAATAACACTTAGTAACCAGGAGAGATTAGTTAAAATAGTTTAAAAAGCTGACCAAGATGTGAATCCACAAAACACTGCCTCAATGAACTAAAAGAAACGAGAACAGAAGAGAAAGAAAACACAGAGGGAGAACACAACAGTCCCTCGAGATCCACCACTGCTGTTTATCTAAGCTCACATTTATTTATTGTAGAGGATTCAGCGGTGTTCCCACACTTTAAGAACCTGGAGATGAATGTGCTTCTTACTGCGTAGCTCACTTCAGTTTGAACAAACAGCTCTAAAGGTTTGGACGTTACAACCACTGGTTTCTGCAATCTGGAGTACAATTACACAAGTTTTCTGTTACGGTCTTCCTTCTTCTCTTCACAGTTTTAAGTGAAGATGGAATCAGTTGTTAAATTTTCACAAAAATATACTTTTTATAGTTTCTTATTATGATAAATATTCTAATTCTGCTGATTGTGTAGAGAAAACATGTCTTTCATTAATGTCATTTAATGTGTAGCGAGTGCTTCTGTACTCACGTGGCCACCGTGATGAGCAGCATGTACGTGGCTCTGAAGAGGACGTATGAGCTGTAGCACAGCCAGATGTTACTCAGTGTGTCCATGACAAACACACAAACAGCCATCAGCAGAGACAGCAGACACAAAGCCAGCTCCCCCCACAGAGACCAGGACACCGGCAGGCAGCCGACCAGCAGAGCAGCCAGAGCCCCTGTGGAGCAGCAGAACCACCGTCAAACACTGCCCATGTCCTGTTTTACTAAATAACTCAACTGAGTGTTGACTGTGTGATGGAGTTAAAACCATGGAGGAGGCCAACAAGTAGAGCTTGGTTGTACAACTAATTCCATCCTACAAAACACTTCACTGAATCTAGGGCCAAATGCAACAGTAGGAACCACAGTAGCCTCACCGAGCAGCGTGGACAGCGTCTCTACGTAGCCGTTGTAGATTTCATATTCTGTGGAAGGTCGAATGGTCTCCCACAGAGCCTGAGCGTAGTTGACGATCTGGAAGTAGCCACAAGTGGCCAAAGCCCACCACAGGGACCAGGCCAGCAGAGGACGACATCTGTAGCACTGAACAAAGTCATCAAACAAAACCCGCAACACTTGTTTGAGACCGCTGCTGCGCCTCTCAGCCTCAGAGGACTTGGATATCTGCAAACAGACACATAGCCACATGTTTGAACATGAATCCTGACCATAACCTTGGTCTGAATAAAGCAGCTCGTCACTCACTGTGGAGAACTCCTGGCTGTTCAGAGGCACTTTGCTCTCCAAATCCTCGGCCTTCTCCATCTCCGAGTTGCTCCTGCTGCGAGGCCTCTCCTCCGCTGCTCCTGGATTCTTGTGGAAGAACAAACTCCTGTTGGGCATCGGGAGGAACCAGGGGGCGACAAAGGCCACGGCGGCTGACGTCAGCGTAATGATGACGAGATGCAGCAGAGGAACTTTGGCCACAGAGAACAGGAGCTGTCCGGCCAGAGATCCGGTGGCTGATCCAAACAGGGTGATGCTGCGACAGTAACCCGTCACTCTCTGGTAGTGCTCCGGCTCCACCACGCTGTAGATGTACGAGTAGTAGGCCACATCCGAAGCCGTGGCCAGTCCAAAGAAAAACTCCAGGAACTGCATGGCCAGCAGGCCCTCTGCCTTCCACAGCATAGCATATGTAACTACCAAGCTGGTGGCCTGCAGCACCAGAACAGGCTTGTAGCGGAGGTAGTCTGTGACCAGGAAAATGGGGAACAGCAGCACTAAGTAGGAATACGTCCATATTGGATAGATTTCATTGACAACCTGCAGAAAAGAGAAGATTTGCAATAATAAGATTTAAATTTACTTTATTTCAATCCTCTCAGTAACAATGCTGCTTTCTATGGAGACCTGGGTGCATTTGTTAAAAAACAACAACAGCCTTAAGTAGATGGACTCAACACATTCTCTGACGGTGTAAATTAATTAGTGATGTTTTTCTTGCAGTATTTCTTATGGCTTTGTTCTGAAGTGTGGCAACACAACTGACAAGTACCAGCATTGTACCACTTTTCTTGTTGTTCCTCTTATCTGAGTTGCATCAGTTGAAACTGTTACCTGCTAGCTAGGAGGAAGCAACTCCTACAACTAAACCTTTGTGGATGTGAACAAATGAGTTACAGCAGCATTAAGGGCAGACTGACAGCCCATAGGATGGATTCATTTGATTATTATCCGATTACCTGCTCAGCCCTCGTCAGTTGTGCTATACATTTCCTGAAAAGGAAAATCAGGTTTTGTTGTTGGTCAGGAAGCTGCTCATTAATCTGCTTTATTTCCAGATTGTATTCGGGCAAAGGATGGATAGAGGACAGTAACTGTAACTTTAGTATGGCCCAGCAGCAGTGCAAAAACACATTTTTTACTTTGCTTTTCCAGGCCAGCTCAGAACTTGACGGAGGTAATTATTTAAGGATTAACGAGAAATCCGAATGGATTCAGCTATTTCTCACGAGGGATTATTCTGTCTAAAACAAGTGTGACTGTGCCTGCTGCTGAAAACAGTCGTCATATTATGAAGTAGTGCTACGACTGGGACACAGTTCTGAAAACATTACCAGCCTAACACCTCTCTGTATAACGCAGTACAGCTGAGCAGTGCTCAAGAAACTACAGCGAATACACATGGTAAACCGGTGGTGTGCAAAAAAGTGATCCTCTGATAAGAACTGACTGCTGCCTCTAGGAGCCATCATCCTCATGTATCTGTTTTATTTTACCCGCTCTGTGCCCAACATTACAACCAACCCAGTTGTTTTTTACCGGTTGAACTAGTTTTTAATGACCAATTCAACTCATATACAGTTTTCCACATGCCATAAAGTGATTGCATCATCTACACTGTAACTGAAATGTTATTAATGCATCAGATTGACTTGATTTCATTCATAAGGGATATATTTTGAAGATTATCCCTCATATGATGATTGCAAATGAGATCATTTCATTATTTTATAATCATGTTAACAGTAGTCTAGTCTCCAAATATGAACAAGAACACCAAACACATTTGTGCTAAACATCAGAAATGATACTACAACACTGCCTAAAATCATAAATGTGATGTCTGATTACACTATAAACTACAAGAAATATTAAAATGCATCACAACAGGCACAAAATCATGTTCATTTGCACAATAAAAGCAGCTTTAGATGATATAAACTGGAGGATGATCAGATTTTGTAACATTTATTAGCTGAATTTGATGATGCAACTTTAAAATTGCAGTGTCATAGTGACACAGTAACTAAGCAGGTAATACACAGCTGGAATACAGCAGCTTCCTATTGTAATAATATTTGACAGTATAGAAAATGTCAGGTTCCTCGAGATTTGAGTTGTTTATTTTGATTAAAAAGTTTGCTGTACTTCTCCCTTACTCCAATATGTAAAAAAAAGAACTAAACAACTATTTTGCTGCTGAAAAAAACTAATTTGTTCAAAGAAACAGTATTAATGAAGTTTAAACGTGTATTACGACTGAAGTTCAGGTGACACAAGGTGCTGTCAGATGTCAATGTTAGCATGTTAGCTTTAGCGCCGGAACTAACTGACCTGAGTCTCAGTCAGGTTCTTGTCGGGTCCCATCAGGTAGGCGGTGAGGAAGGGCTCCGACGGCCGCATGTTGGAGAAAAAGCCGTACACGCAGAGCAGCAGAGTGTGTAAAAACACGGACATGATGGACACAGCATGACCTCCACACACCGCTTGAGCTTCTTCTCTGGTGCTGCCGGTTTTATAGCGGCACGCTAACAGACACGGTTAGATACACTTCCGCCCCCTGCTGGTCAGAATGTGGAACTGCAGTAGCTTCGGTAAACAGTACAGCTCCTGTCACATTTTACTCATTTTCACTGCAATATAAAGTCCTGCACCTCTATGGAAACAGCACAACCATAGCTAGAAGGAAACAGAAGATTTTATTTTGAATATTTATTGTTACAAAAATTGAGAAGTCCTAGAATTAACATGGACAACACATTTCCAAGTTTCTCCAGGTGTTACCAAAACTGGATTAAGTATTTACATTTTATTTTATTTTTTTCCATTTTCCCAAAAAAAAGCACAACATTTCTTTGATTATTTCATTTATGACAATTGACAAAACCTGGAATCAACTTTTTTTTTTCAAGTGTTACCAGTTTAGTGTTACCAATACTGGAACAAATGGAGGCTTCACATTATATTGAACTACTTACATCTGTACAACACTCCTTTGACCAGTGACTATAAAAAGCCACCCTTAAAATGCAGCTTTATTCAAATGACACAATGCCACAGATGACAAGAGAAAGAAGAGAACATGTTGGAACAAATACTCATCCTCTTGTATATATAATATATTGTATATGTTGAAGATACTGAAGTTAAGACGTACTTAAGAGGATTTTACTTCATTGATTCCATAGCATCATCCATAAATAAAAAAACAAACAGCATTCGGTTTGTAATATTTGGGAAACTCTTTATTGATAAATGTACTTTACTTTGAAATGGTCAAGTGTTACCATCAAGCAACTTACATCAGGAGACCAACAGGCACAGGTACAGAGTGAATATTTAATCCAACCAACAGACAACAAGGAGAGCAGAGTGCAGAGTACTGAAGCAGATGCTTTATTTGACCGTTTACTCCCAGAAACATGTTACTGTGATGAGCCAGATGCAGTTTATAATTCATAGTCATGTAAACAAAGAGGAATCTGTTGCTGATGTGTTGTTATTTTCATTACAGCCAGAGGTTTGTGACAAAAGAATTCTCTGTGTATTTTGTTAAAATGCTGCACAAAGGAGGTCACAGCAAACCGCCACGTTACAGTAAACATGTAAAAGCAAGACTGAAAGAAATTCTCATGGTTCTGGACACAAGCTGCAGGAAAAACAAAAACTGCCCAAACAAAAAAGAAGCTTGCAAGCCAACCACAAGAACGACGGGCGAATGAATGAAGGGGCCTCGACACATTCAGATTCTGCAGCATTAAGACAAACTGGCATCAAAAGCTGATTTAGAGTAAAGAGGTTCAGAAATGACTCCTGCAAAGTGCTTTAGAAGGGAAGCAATAATACCCACTGCGGTGAAGCATGTGAACAATATTACTATATTAGTAATAGTAATAGTCGAGACGCTTCAAATCCACAGATTGGACATATTCTGAATATTATTTGTAGTGGTATAAGAAGTAGCTGTGCAGTGCAGGCCAGGTCTAGCTCACTGTTCTGGTTCACTCTCAGCTCTCTGTTGGCGCTGTTTAGCTGCAGCAGGCAGTATAAAGGCTCTTATAGCGCCATCTGCTCACCGGCAAACACAGTTAAGGACAAGCTGGTGAACACAGTGGAGCATTTAGCAGCTAAAGAGACTGATTTTATTCTCGGGGGTTTGTTGAAACAAAAGCTAGTGAATATTGGATTTACATTCATGAGGCGACACAAACAAAGTGAATGTTGCTGTGTGGTTGCCGTGTTGTTGATAGGTAGCTTTATAAGGGGAGAAACTATCGACGTTGTGCTTACAGCTTCTTCTGCTGATAAATCACTGGAGGCAGTTTGAATTTCTGATACATTTTACTGTGTGCATTTGGAAGAGTGTTTTCTGAGCTGTCAGGACCTCTGACACGTTGATGAGCCAGATCTAATTTGTTTCTGAAACTGAGTTTTGAACACAGCATCATAACAGAGCTCACCACATTGTAGTCACAATGTTAACCCTGTAAAGAAACATCAGAGGTACAGTCCAATGTTTTTGGGACGGGACCTCGTCTGCAGATTTACCCACAGTCAGATGAGAGGATGAATTTCAGCTTCATTTCTGTGAGCAAAGTACAGAGATGTCCAGGATGTGGTTAGCCTAGCTTAGCATACAGACTGGAACTAGGGGCGGGGGGGACTGCTGGCCTGCTTTGTTACAAGTGAAAAGACAAAAGTAAATAAAAGAAGTCAAACCGCTGCTGATGAAAGTAACATTGGTCGGACTTTGAAGAAAGTTGTGTGATTAATGCCATCGCTCGACGCACAGAGATGAATCTGATGATGATCCTCTGATCTGATCTGCAGATGATGAAGCTACATGGTGAAGTGTCTCGTGTAATCGTATTCTATTGTGGGAATGACGGCCTGCACAAACTTGAGGAAAATCAGAAGATACCTGGAAGTCTCAGTTAAGGAAAGGAGGGAAGGTACAGCACTGCAACACATTCATATTCATTCCAATACTTAAACAGTAAAACTCTAAAACATATTTCAGTGGTACCACTTTTTTTCAGACCTCAGTTAGTGACAGGTTATTACCATGGAAGGATACATATGCACTCCGAGCTCTCCTCCTCCTTCTGCCACAGTCTCAATGATCTTTTTCATCACTTCAGCATGTCTGAAAGCAAAATCAGCAAAAGGTTGGAAAGAATGAATCATTCTGGAGTGAAGGGGATGATTTAGTGAGACTGAAAATAGTGAAATAAGATGATCAAACGTCAGAATTACCCAAGTTGAAACCAAGTGATTTTATCTACACAGGCTGTTTTTGTATGAGCAGAGTTAAACATTAATATCGATATATCTGTTATTTCATTGTGGGAAGTAAAAATCGTGACTCATGATTCATTTTCCATTAATTGTATAGCCTCAGAATTGGAGTTGTGCGTTTTTTATGCAAACAAATCTTTCTTTTCAGTGTTTCTCCCCTTTTCCTCATTCATCTTGCTGTGCACATGTCTTGTGAATAAGAGTCAGTTTGTCTTAATTCGCGTTGCAATGTTGTTGCTGAAACAATACATCATGCAGCAAGACTTCCTGTTCTTGTCTGGCTGTGTAGCTGTGTGTGTTCATGCAGGAGTAGAATCGCTCAGCAAAGTGCTGCCAGCTAGATTTGTAGACTTGTGTGCATTGATTAGATTGGAAACACTGTGTAGATGTAATTGGGCTCAACAGAAACAAACCCATTAGTCACTTTTACAATGTTTGCCCTCAGTAATTTATATGCATTTGTGTATCTAAAGAAAGAAACTTGGGGTTTTTCCCTGTTTGTTTTTCTCACCTGCAGGGGTGGACAGAGCACATGGCCGGTGGAGGAAGGTGGGGGTGGTTCTCAATGGTGACCGTCTTCTTCACGTGGTCCTGGCTGATGTCTTCGTACATCTGTTCTACACTCAGCTGATGCTTGTCCTGGGAGACACAGCGACATCTCGGTGAACTGATTAGATTTCTACTTTGGAAACTATAACTTTATATAATCTCAAATGTTAATGATAAACAGTTTACAGAGCATCTTATGGACATACTTCATCGTATCCGTACAGCCAGAGTCGAGGGGTCTGGTAGTATTTATCGTATGTGATGTACAGGTCGTATGTTCTAGTCTGAAGGATGGCGTCTTCACACCCAGGTTCTGCTTTGGCTTTAGATTCTACCATTTTACTGGTGTCCAGAGTCGCCTGGAGACACGAGATAAGAGTCAGCAGCTAGTTGGACTCATGATAACTGACAACATAATCAGTGAAACGCTGCACCGCTTTGAGCTCACCTCATCTGTTTCCAACAGGCCACTTTCCTCATATTCTGAAAAGACAGCAGAGTATAAGAATATAAGCAACACCACAGGCTGTTTGGAAGAAATATAATGACTCCTTCACATACCTTCCATATCTGCTGCTTCTCCATCTTCATCCTCATCTTCATCATCACATGCTGCAGACTTGGCATTCATGTTCTTGTCCTAAGGGGATTCAGATTCACATATATTAAGCTATAATTGGAATTTTTTGGACTTCATTACGAATCGATACAAAATTAGAAAAAAAACCTACCTTATTATTGTCCAGTGAAATTTCCCTTACAGCATCTGTGACTCCTAACACACCTGCAGGAACACATTCAGATCATGTTTACAAGCTGTGTCTGCCCTCAAACATATCAACCCTCTGAACCAGGGGCAGGTTTGGTGCATTTTTTGCTCCTGTCACATTTTTTCTCACTGTGGGTTCATTTTTCACTGCAATATAAAGTCCTGCACCTCTATGGAAACAGAACAAACACTGAAAGAGGGAACTCAGAAGGAGTATCAGGCCCAATACTGGAAAACAAATGGTAACTACATGCTGTAGATATTTTACTGCTTATATTTTTAATTTCCACACTTGTCTGCTATCTGCTCATCACATCAACCAATCAGGAACATCTTGAGGAACATGACAATGGCCCAAGATGTTGATTTGACCTCCAAACTTCCTAGACCCCATTCTATAATATCTCCTCTAATAGTGTTAGAAAATGTTCTTGTCGCTATTCTATAAAATTTTCATCTGAAGCATGACTTAATAAAAAATGGTTTTGATGCTCTCAAAATTAGTCAGATCCTACTGATATCAAATTGAACCATATGATGTAACACAACATCCTGTAACATTACGTTGTCTATTATATCCTTGAGAAAACTAGTATTACAGGATATGCGCCCTAACAAGTTTTTTTTTTTTTTTTTACTGCTGACCTCGTTTTTAGTTCACATAATGATTAAAGCTGCGGTGAGCATGTTCAGCAGTGAGCAGTCAATCATAGTAATGTGCTGCACATCAGTTGAGCCCGCATGAGTTTCTGACACTGAATAAGCAGCGCTAGATGGAGCCATGTTCAGGTTATATGCAGATCATGGATGCTGAGTGTCCAACCTGAATTGTGGTAAGTGTCCACCCAGCCTCCGTCTCCATCATCCTCCTCTATGATGGCTTCCAGCTCATCTGAATACTCCATCTGTTTACAGCGCTTGTAACATGGAACTGCAAGACAAAAGGGGGGAAGTTAAACACGAAATGTGTAAAAAATTAACGATTACAACTTGCTGACGTGACAAAGTGCCTGACGTTCAGATTGAGTTAAGGACAATGCAGCAGCTGTCTCCACTTTAACTCTACCTCTTACCGTTGCGTGTCAGGAGAAACTGTTTATCTGGAGGCAAATATGGCTTCACCTTCACTTCTTCTCCTGTGGCCCTGAAGAGGAGATGGAATCACAAACTTTTATTTTTAGATCAAGTCATGCAGTGTGTGTCCTTTATACTGCTGCGGTGCTTTTTGGCTTTATAAACCACCGTTTTAGAAGCTGACTGATTAGTGCCAAGTTATTTAAGCTGTACTTAAAGGCAACACACAAAACATGAAGTGAAGAGTTTAGACCATCACACACAAACAAGGATGGGAATTTTCCAACAATGTCAATACAATACCTGAGTTTCAATGCTTAAAAATATACTATTTTATAAATGTGTGAGTAACTTACGAGACACAAAGCTATAAATCTTTAATATCTGTCTCATTTTTTAGTAATGCGCAAAAGGATGACAACACAGCAAGTTGTGTGATGCAACTTTGGATTCTCTCAGTGGGATATTGCGCTAAACTGTGAAATTCAACAAGAAGAAAAGAGAAATGAGCTCATCCAGGACTCACTACAGGTCAGTTATCTACACACAATCCTATTCAGTGCTGAAAGTAAAGATACAATGGAAGCTGATTTTTAAACTGTAGTTACAAGACACAGCGTCTGCGTGAGTTTTTTTTTTTAATGACAAAATGATAAGTATTTCTGCTTGAGGGGTGGTCGAGGTAGCAGGTTCAACATAGCCAGGCTTTCTTCGTCTAAGCTGGCTAAACTAAACCCCAATCAGAGATAATGTGTATCACAACAGTGGTTTTCTTTGTCAGGTTCTGTCTGAGCAGCTACTTCAGTCAAGAGGAGCAGGTTGTTATAATGCTCTGAAGAATATAAAAAATGTATTGCGTTTAAAAGCCCTGCTACTGCAAAGGATGCAAGAGAGTAGTGCTGGTGGAAAATTGTTAATGGTGTAAGTTAATATATATATTTCCCACTCAGCACTCTCACTGCAGTCACTTATGACTTACGTGACAGCTGCACATTCATTTTCTAATCTGTATTCTATTGACTGTAGTGGCAGCAGTGTAAAAGAGACCACATTTCCTGCATCACCAACTGAATGCATGCAGGTTCCCATGACAATGTGATGCACACAATTTGCCTGCTGTAACTGCACAACGTCATACAGAGGCATAGCTAACATACAGCTCAACAGATCTGCTGTATCCCTCAACTGGGAATCTGTCACTCATAGAGAACACAACCAGCAAAAGAAATGATGGAAAGGTTTCACAGCCAATTTAAATCCCAAACACTGAACAACACCTCGTATCACACATCCGTGCAGGTTCTCAGATATCCAGGTCATGGTAATCCTAAGAGCCCCAGTAAAAGCAACTAGACTTCTGTTTTTCAGTTCTTGAAAACGTTTCACTTCTTATCCAAGAGGCTTCTTCAGTTCTACCTGACTGATGGACCGAATGGCAGCTCAAGACTTACATGCCTTTAGGTGGGAATGGTTGTGAAACTGCACAGACAGGTGTGACGCAAGATGTTAATGGTGGTGAAACTTTGTGAGGAGAGATCTCAAAATGGCATTATAACTGGTGTTGTGGATCCCTTCTCTGTTCCAACACAACATACTGGTGCAATTCAGAGCTAGCAACACAACCATGAGGGAAACAAACACCCAAACACAAGCTGAGCAATGTTATTATGTAATCCAAAGCAGTGAGAAGTTCACAGACCTATATGTATGTAAGACTAGTAAACAGCAGGAGACTTACTACTTAGGACAAGACTCAGCTGTTCTGTTTAGAGTTCAAATGTCTCCAAGAACCAAAAAGAGAAGTCCAGTTGCTTTCTAGTGAAGGAATCATATTACACACATGCACCATGAGGAATCCATAGATGTGTGATTCAGCTCCAAGTAGACACTCACCATTTCCATGTGGGGCAATGATGAACCAGGTGATCTCCTGCTGCGACAAACTGGAACACACAAACTGAGCAATAAGTATGAACCATAGACACAAAGTAAGAAATCACAGTGGAAATATAAGAAGTATATTCTCACCTCTTCTGGTGTAATGACTCCAGTCTCTTTGAATTTCGATTCCTGTGATTAATAACAAAACTGCATCTTAGAAGCACATGAGCACTTTCAGTTCCAGCTTGTAAACACAAGAGCTGCTGCGCATTTAGCTCAATACACCCAGGAAGGATCGATATTCCAATTAAAGCCTGGTCTTCACTGTTAAATAGTGTTTAAGTGAACACAAATGAGCACCGTGACACATGCTACGGGAAGCCACTGGGCAGCACTGACATGTTTTCATGTGTTCCTGACATCTCCCACTAGCCACCACCACCTATCAACAAGCTAGCTGTGTCATGGAAGTTTACCTTCAGCACCGGAGTGAGGAACTCGGCTACCCCCAGAGCGGTGCCCTTCACTGTGTTTATCACGTTCTGCATCTTCGATAATTCCTCCTGGACACAACGAGGGCTTCTTCTCAAACCGTCCTGTCAAAATTATTCTGACATAGCTGCTCAGAGTGCCAGTAAGACCAAATCACATGATACGAATCAACACTTCCGGTATATGAGTCTCGCGAGAAAGTGTGAGACGCTGAAGTTAGCTTCCGTTTCGGCGGTTAAGGGAAAGGTTGAGGGGAATTTAACAGATTATCATGTTGGACGTCTTAAGTAAACTTAATGTTTCTGAACCCACTTTCAAATTTGTGAAACTTTTATTGTATTTGTAATAAAGGGACATTTCTGTGCTTTTCATGCATCTAGGCCACAGAAAAAATCCACATCTAAAATACAGAATGGTCAAATTTAAACTAGATAATACCAGAGAGGCTAACAAGTCTGTAAAACTGCTCTGCAAAAGCTTTACTCAATTTGAGAAAATGCGAAAAACAGAAGATTTCACTGATTTTGACTGAGCTTTTTGCATCTGGGCCACATTACACCACATCCAGATCTAAAACCACTATAGTGATCAAATCTGGACTAGATTGTGCCAGAGAGGCTAAGGAATCTGGAAAACACAATGTCTGATTTGTAAAAGCTTTATTCTACGTGTGAAAATGCAGGAAAAAGGAGAGATTTCCATGTAAACCTTATTAGACTAGGTCCAGATCTAAAAAGAGTATGTATAGACTGGTCTTTCCTATACAGTCAGTGGGTCTAAAGTGGTCTACATGTGAAAAAAGCAGTGATATCTTTCTCTTTGTTTGCAGATTAAAGGTTATTAAAATGCAAGACTGCATTTTAAAGGTTCTTCAGTGACTGTAAGACAATCTAGTGCAGATTTTACGGGTCAGTATATAATGCTTTTACATCTGGACCAGGTTTAATGTGATCCACAAACAGAAAAGGCTTTTTTTCCATTGCCATATTTTACAGACTGTTTGGTCTTTCTGGAATAATGTGGTCCAAATTTGGCAAATTTGTATATCAGGGTTTTATATTTAATGTGGTCCAGATGCAAATAACAACAAACAAGAACAACAACAGGAAACACACACACACACACACACAACTAACCCTAACCCTAACCCTAACCCTAACCCTTAAAAATAGAATTTAGGTTTCACAAATAATTTTTCACATATGTCCAAATTTGTCTTAAATGTGTATTTGTCTCTATATATGTATGGTCCACGTGTATAAAAGGCAGTCAAATCTGCCTTTTAAAATTTTTTTATTTATTAATTGGTTCATTAAATTTTTACGTTTTCACAAATAGAATAAAGGATCTACACATTTTAAAAACAGGAAACAGAATTAGTTGTTTCGCACTGCAAAGTAAATTTCCCTTAACTTTCCCCTTAACTTTTCCCTTAACCGCCGGAGCAGAAGCAGTGAAACAGAAACCAACTTCAGCGTCATAGGAAGTGTGGAGGTGACACAAATCTGCGTGTAACCCCAACATTAAGCGAAACAACATGTATATTAATGATTATCTAATGTAACTGCAGCCTGTCAGTGTGCTAAAGGAGCAGCTAGGCTAAGCTAAGCTAGCTTGAGACGCAGCGGGGTTGAACTATGTGGAGATTCCGGGTGAAAGCAAAGGTCCTCCGCGGGGTTTTGAACACATTCAGGACAAATGGAAGCTGCTGTGGTGTTTCAGGGAAGAAATGGGTGAAACCGAGCGGGTTTGACACCGGCTTGAAGACTTACAACAGCCTGACCAAACAGAAAGAGCCTCTCATTGTGGCTAGAGAGGGAGTCGCTACCTGGTACGGTTAGCTTTGTGTTTATTATACACTGTTTACATCCATAGCAGCTTAATAACCTGCTCTGTTGTGTCCATGTGGCGTTCAGGTACAGCTGTGGACCCACCGTGTACGACCACGCTCACCTGGGTCATGCATGGTAACTATGTACACACTCACACTTAATACAAACACTGAATATCTGAGCTCAGTCTAAACCTGTGTCCTGTCACAGCTCCTATGTCAGGTTTGACATCCTGCAGAGGATCCTGTCCAGCTTCTTTGGAGTCACAGTCATCCACGCCATGGTCATCACTGACATAGATGACAAGATTATCAAAAGGAGCTGGGAGGTAAAGATCACAGCAGATCAGGAAGTCTTCTGGCTGCTGTTTTTATTGTGTAAATCATGCTTATTCAGATGTGTTTCCTTGTGTGACAGGAAAATGTTTCCCCAGCCGTCGTAGCCAGAATGTATGAGGATGAATTCAAGAAGGACATGCTGTCATTAAAGGTGTGTGTGGGATTTGATTTACCAAATACTGTCCTGTCAAAGCTGACTTCAATATTTCAGATTAAGTTAGTTAATGAAGTGAAGTACAGCAGAGGTCAGTACACCCCTGTGCAACATCACTTAAATGTCAAACGACTAAACTTTGCATCACCTCTAGTGTTTTCATACTTCTAAGTTAAGCAGTTGAGTATTTGGTCTTGAGAACAGTCGAACGTAAATACTTTAGAAGGACTATATTGACAAAACAGGCCCCAAAGTAGAGACTTAATGCAGTAATGGTGAATACACCTGCGATCGCTGAAACATAATTGAGTTTCCAGTCAACCTAATTATATAAACATCAGCTGAAAAGATAGTTTCTGAAGAATGACACAGCATCCCTGCAGACATTTGGTACCTCAGGGCTGAGACATGGACATAAGAAGTATTTAAAAATTAAACATCTGAATCTCTGATTTTGTTGCATTGAGTTCCTATTGTGAGGCCTGTATTTGTAATGCAAATATCCTGCAGCTGTGGCAGTGGTGGCGCAACAGGTTAAGCCCCTGGGCTACTGATCAGAAGGTCAGAGGATCGAACCCCCACTGCGGCCACTGTTGGGCCCTTGAGCAAGGCCCTTAACCCCTGACTGCTCCCCGGGTGCTGCACCGTGGCAGCCCACTGCTCCTAGTATGTATAGTTAAGGTTAACTATAGGATGGGTCAATGCAGAGAAGGAATTTCCCCAAGGGGATCAATAAAGGTTAGATTATTATCAAATAAAGTAATGCAATTACTGTAATGTGATTGAATTGTGAATCATTTAACATTGATGTGATATTGCACAGGGGTGAAGTCACTTCTCTTATATTCTGTATGTCAGACGCTCTTCGTGTAAACTCATAACTTTGTAGTGTAAAATAAAAACAGAACACATTTTCTTCAGCTTGTGTGTTCATCTACTAACATGTCTTTATATCCTGTCATTGTTTTCGAGGTGATTCCTCCTGCAGTGTATTTAAGAGTCACTGAGAATGTGCATCATATTGTTGCGTTTATTGAGGGGATCATCAAAAACGGACACGCTTATGCCACAAAAGAAGGTGAATTATTAGGAGCTCATGATTTCTATTTCCTTTATGACGTACAGTAAACGCATGAGCTGACATTTGTGAACTTCTTTGGTTGCAGGTGATGTGTATTTTGACATCCAGTCCATTGGTGACCGTTATGGCAAGTTTGTGGGAGCTGTGGAGTCTCAGGGAGAAGCTGGTAAGTGTTCCTGCTGTGCTTTCTCCACGTTTACTAGATATCAGTCCTCAGTCTTGTTGATTACTAATAATCAGTTTCACCCCCGATTAAAACGCATTGATTGATTCCTAATTCTTGCCACTGCTTGTTCTCTATTAGAAGGACTATACTGATGGATAACAAACTGTATGCTTCTCCAGGCAGCTCAGGTAAACGAGACCCGAGGGATTTTGCTCTGTGGAAGCAGTCGAAACCTCAGGAACCGTACTGGGAGTCTCCGTGGGGCAGAGGACGGCCTGGGTGGCACATCGAATGCTCGACCGTCGCAAGGTTTGGACGCACAGCAACCTGTCTGCTTTAGTCTGTGCTTGGACCTTTCTGAAAACACAAGTTCAACATATTCAGGTTCTGAATACCAAATTGCTTCATGTAGGCTTTAACATTCCTTACTTGTTTCCTGTCTGCTATGTTAAACACAACCTGCAGTTCAGCCCAGTTCAGCAAAAGTCCCTGGAGTTTTGTCATGTGATTGTTGGTCACAGCTTAGTCACTAGTGGCTTCATGGTTTAGCTGAGGAATGCAGTTTTTTGTCTTTTACAGAATCTGGTGAATATAGTCTTGACTAATTTTTAAATTGAGACATTTAGAATTAGGGTGAGGAGCTCAGTCACCAGGGAGGAGCTCGGAGTAGAGCCGCTACTTCTCCACATCCAGAGGAGTCAGTTGAGG
Source organism: Chromis chromis (assembly GCA_900302755.1). Lineage (NCBI taxonomy): Eukaryota > Metazoa > Chordata > Actinopteri > Pomacentridae > Chromis > Chromis chromis. Next base: position 41,903 of record OMNN01100851.1, read on the forward strand.
TGGCTTGGACATCTGTTTTGGATGCCTCCTGGACGCCTCCCTGGGGAGGTGTTCCGGGCATGTCCCACCGGGAGGAGGCCTCTGGGTAGAGCCAGGACACACTGGAGGGACTATGTCTCTCGGCTGGCCTGGGAACGCCTCGGGGTCCCACCGGAAGAGCTGGAGGAGGTGTCTGGGGAGAGGGAAGTCTGGGCATCCCTGCTTAGACTGCTGCCTCCGTGGATGAATGGATTTAGATGGAATATCACATTTTAAGCTTAGATTTGTTAAAGAAAATTTCTGACAGAACAGCACATCACAAATGATTAGTTTGAGGTGTGACAGAAAATTAAAAATCCAACATTCTATTTTTAGAGCTTCTGGCTGATAAACGGTGACATTGCGTGGCTTTTAATCCCACAGGCAGGTTTTGAGGGTTAATTATCTTTATCATACTGGTTTCACTTTCTCTTGTACTGTTTCTGGTTCTCATAAATTCTGTCCTTTGGCCGATTTTTCAAAAGGTTTTGGTGTTCAGAGGGTTAAACTTCAAGAATGAACAAACAGAAATAATATCAACAGATTTCAGGACAGTTTATATGCTTTGTTCATTTTATACGTCAGTGAGAATACAACATATACTATCTACATTTTGCAAACTTCCAGTACATTATACAGTTCATTCAGTCCACCTAGCTGAAGCTAAAGCAGCAGATGAATTGATTGTACCACTTCCACTGAATTGAAGTCATTGTTTCTTTAGTCACGAGTAAAATGGGATTGCAGTATTCTTCTTCTTGTGTTGTCAGACTGACAACGAATGACAGATTTAATAAGTTTGCTCATGTTGTGTTGTTGTCTCTGTGGTGGTCTCAGCTGTGTGTTCGGGAGTCAGCTGGACATTCACTCAGGAGGTATTGACTTGGCCTTCCCTCACCACGAGAATGAGATTGCTCAGAGTGAAGCCTATCATCAGTGTGGCCAGTGGGCAAACTACTTTCTCCACTCAGGTAAATCTTACACCTTACACCTGGCTCTTTGCAGAGGAGCTACTGTCAAATACTATTCTATTGTCTATAATTGATGGATCCTGTCACATTTTTACTCACTGTACATTCATTTTTCACTGCAATATAAAGTCCTGCACCTCTATGGAAACGGCACAACCATGGCTAGAAGTAGACACAACTCTAAAATGTCTTCTGTGCAGTATGACGCAGTTATAATGCCACAAATCATTAAAAAGGCAAAAAAAATGAGGTCATTTCTTTGATTGTTTGTTTTAAAAAAAAATCATAACTAATCATGTGTGACGTGTGGTTCCATAAGAGAACTCTGAACACCGCTGCACCAGCTCTGTAAATACTGACTAGCTTTTATTGTTTTTAGGCCACTTACATCTAAAAGGCAGTGCAGAGAAAATGTCTAAATCTTTAAAGAACTATATCACCATCAAGGTAAAGTCCTCATGAATTGTTCATCACTTATTGAGTTTTATAAAAAAAAAAAAATATCTGTATCTTCTGTATTGTCTATTGAAGTTTGTGGAAATGTTTGTGTTGTTGTCCTCCTCTAGGATTTTCTGGAGTCTTACTCTGCCAATGAATTCCGGATGTTTTGTCTTTTGACCAAATACAGATCAGGTGGGAAGAAAAAAAGGAGTTTTTGTGAATTTGGTTCATGTGTAACAGAATATCAGAGAACGGTGCATTCATGTAAATCATTTCAACCTTCTGGTGTCCCGTGGCGCCTCCACAGCTATAGACTACAGTGAAGGCAGCATGTCGGAGGCTCGGAGCTCTCTGGGAAGCATCTCCACCTTCATCCACGACGCTCAGGCCTACATGAAGGGTCAGCTGCAGTGTTCACCAGTGCAGGAGGATTTTCTCTGGGAGAGGTACCAGCTTTGAAAACTGCAGGGCGGCTGTGGCTCAGGTGGTAGAGCGGGTTGTCCACTGATCGCAAGGTTGGCGGTTCGATCCCCGGCCCCTCCGCATGCCGAAGTGTCCTTGGGCAAGACACTGAACCCGAAGTTGCTCCCAATGGCAGGCAGGCACCTTGCATGGAAGTCTGTCACCATTGGTGTGTGAATGGGTGAATGCGAAACACATTGTAATGCGCTTTGAGTACCACTAAGGTAGAAAGGCGCTATGTAAGTGCAGACCATTTATTAATATTGGACAGATGATTATTTATATTGCACAGATTGTACATAAGTATAAAAATACCTATGTAGCATATGTTCAAGTATATAGGTCTGGCTCTCTTAGGAATATTTATAGCAGCAAAACATGAATAAAAACTCAAAATCGTTAAGTAGAATGATGTTACCCCAAGTTAAGTGTTTTTAATAGTTTTAAGAACACAAAGTCTGGAACATTTTGAAGTCTTCTTACACAGTGTCTTTATCATAATGGAATATTATGGGTGGTGTGTTAATATTTGTGTATTTTAATGTTGCAGCTGGTAAACAAACTTCTCTTGGGACATTTAAAATATGCATAATTTGTAGGAGCTGATCACGTCTTAGTCAGAGTAACTAGTTAAAGTAGTGGTCAAATGTCTATAGTAGTATTATACATAGAACAAGTAGCACTAAGTAGAAATACATGAGTACACAGTTAAAGTAAATGTATTCCGTTACTTTCTTTCACTGCTGCTGAAGCCACAAACCAACTCTTCATCCTTTCCAACTCTTCAATTTGTACGTCAACACAGATTAAGTCAGAGGCTAAACAGTGAAGCTGAACTGAGCGTATTATCTTGAAACTGCAGGGGAACCGAGAGCCAAACCCTGAGCATCACACTGTCTGACTAAATGAACTTTGCACCAGAACCACAATTCCGAGGCGGCGCTCGCTGATTTGTGTACAAGCCTTGGATTATCTCGCCGCCACTACAAAGCATTTATTCAAACAGTTTGTCCACCGCTGTTGCCCTATTCTGCTGCCACAGCACACTGTGCTCTGCAGCCTAAATGGATGCTTTCGCCGGTGTCTTGTTTACTGACACACACACACACACACACACACGCGCACACACAGCCAGCCAGGCAAAAAAATAAATAAAAAACATACAGTCCTGCAAACACCTCACAATAAAAGCAGCGAACAAAGGCACAACGGTAGGCGTGGAACGTGTCAACACTCCGCCACAGATGTGTTTTAACCAAACAGGCGGCGCACGCATCCCTCTCTGCTTGTCCGTGTGCAGGTAGCTCCTCTTGTTTAATCTCACCCCTTAAATCATTGAGTGGCAGGGCAGAGAGACTCACCAGCCCATCTGTATTCCTGAGTGTGCGTGACCTGCACTCTAACGGATGGGCTTTGTCCACAGGCGAGCCAGATGAGGAGCAGAGCAGAGTGGTAGTATTACTACTCCTCACTGCCTCCGCCTTTTGCTATTCTCCACCTCCAGGCTTCGGTCTGCCTGTCTGTCTGCGGTGGTGTGGCAGGGTGGAGCCTCTGATACGAGCCGTGTGTGGGGTCGGCAGCATCCCTGTTTGCGTGTTTAGAGCCGTCCATCTGTGGGTTTGCATCGAGGCTGGAGGCATGTGAAGGGGGCAGGAGATGATCCTTGTGGAAGTTCTTGCATCAGCTCCAAGCAGATTGTTTTACTTCAATTTGTTGGGCAACTTTAATTCCCTGACAGTTTTCTTCATTTTGCACGAACACACAAATGGAAATTCCCTGAAAATACACCTTCACCAAAGAGCAGCCAGATAACAATCGAGCTCTAACTTTTAATTAGTGTTCTGATTTATTTTTACTTCATTTTTTTTATTACACTTCTGGTTCTGATGCTGCAAAAGGAGGAGATTGTGTGGGCTGTTTAGTAAGACACTTGCTCATCCACAGCGTTTGTGCATCTACCTCGATCCTGAAACATTTGTACAAACTTATTGATTAGCAAAATTAAATTAGCAATAATCTGTTCCATCCTGCAAAACTGGAGTCAACCAGGCTGTCCGTCTTTGTAAATGGCAGCATTTTGTACTTATTTGCAAAGACTGAAGACTTGCAGCGAAGATCTCTGGCTGCTCAGCCTTGAATCTCGCAGTTTCTGTGTATCTTATCTGAGAAATGATTATCTTAGAGGTATCTTACATCCCTGGCGCTCTAAGCTGCCCTCCTGTACTTATAATTTATCCTGCAATGTACAGTAACACATCCATTTTCACAGTAGATTGTAGATAATAGGGAACATTATGGGGTGAGATTATTTCTGTCAGTTGGGGCTTTTTAACTGGAGACTCACAGGGACATATTTTTTTCAATGCATCAAGCTCCAAAAAGCACCGAATGCTGCACTTAAGAAAATGCAACTAGGCACCCCGATAGCCTAGCGGCTATGTTGCGTGACCCATGTGTAGAGGTGTAGCGACTGTGCCAGGTTCGAGTCCGACCTCGGCCATTTACCGCATGTCCTTCCCCACTTTCTCCAGTTTTTAACTCTATCCACTGTCCTGTCCTCTCTAATAAAGGCATGAAAAGGCCAAAAATAAATCTTTAAAAAAAAAGAAAATGCAACTATTGCAACCACAGACTCAGACAGACATCATGACTTTCTTCCCAAACTTCAACCAAAACAAAATCTTTGCTTTGTGCAATCTGCCGGCATGTTTTTCTCCTTAATACGTCCGTGATGTTTTCTGTGCTGCCAGGTTGCTTTTTACTAACTACTGCAATTTACAAAAACAGAGACAGATCTTCTTCCTCTACTACTTTTGGTTCAAAACTGACTTGATTCAAAGCCATGCAGCACATCCACAAATGCATGAAAAATGAAATTATGACAGTGGATCATACACCAATCAGCCACAACATTATGACCACTGACAGGTGAAGTGACTAACATTGATCATATTGGTACTATGTGGATGTTAGT
>OMNN01100856.1:10697-22231 GCA_900302755.1 Chromis chromis
GACTCCCACCCCAACCAGTCGAGGCAGATGGCCGCCTTCCCTGAACCAGGCTCAGGGAAGGCGGCCATCTGCCTCGACTGGTTGGGGTGGGAGTCACTCCCTATACATGTATTTACCACCATTGCCACTAACCTTGTGTCTACTGCCTCCTGTAGTTTGTGATTCGTCCTCTCTGAACATATCTCTGACTCAGGAGCTGCACGTTTCTGATCAGCATTTACTGGCCACACCAACCTCCTCAGTGCTTATCATTGTTTCTCTCTGCTATCCTGCTTTCTCCCCCTTTACCCTCCCTCCAACCAATCGAGGCAGATGGCAGCCCTCCTTCAGCCTAAATCTGCTGGAGGATTTTTCTTGTTAAAGTGTTGTTTTTCTTCCCACTGTAGCTAAAAAGCTGCTCAAATGAATTATTTGAATTTGTTGGGTTTCTCTCTATAATATAATATTGTGAGGTCTTCATCTTGTCTAGGCTTGAGATGCTATGTTGTGAACTGATGCTAAATAAATGAACCTGAATGGAATTCTTTAGTCACTTTTATTTATTTATTTGACTTATTTTGGTCAAATGAAAAACAGAAATTCAGAGCGCTGAGTATGCCATGATCATGCTGTTCTACTGATTGAAATGATGCTGTGAAATATACATTATCTGGAAAATATCAAGTAATTAAAGGAGGAGAAACTTTTGGTTTTGCGGTAAAATAAATGGGAGCAGAGCAGTAAACAAGAAACTCTCAGCATTAAACCAGGAGAAATTAGCAATAAAGGCACGCTCTAGGTGTTTGGAATGAATCCCAAACTGAAGGTATAACAGCAAACTTACGAATGTGACTGCTACTGAGGCCGTTTGAAAAAGGCACTACTAGTTTATTACATTCCACGTATCCCTATATAATAAGAGAATGACCTAGAACAGTGTTACACCCCATCAGCCCTACAGTATAACAGGCAGGACGAATGTCACCGTCTTCATCAAACTGTAGTTGAACTCTTCTACCTTTGGAGGAGTCGGACGTTTCAGATCAGGATGGATCTCCGTTTTAGGTTAGACGGCACTTATTTCTAAAGTGTGCTGCCACCTTGGCAGGGGACACGGGACTTGTGAGCTCTGGACTGAAACCATGAGTGATGTGTCCATCCAAAGATCTGCGGCATGAGATCTATGGACCATGAGAGCCGACGGCTTAGAGTGGGAGCCGCAGCGACTCTCCATCCAGAAAAACAGATCAGCCGGGTCAGCCACTGTGGGCAGCCAGGACTCTGACTAGAGGGCCAGGTATCCAAGCAGGAAGCCATGTCACACCTACGCACTGCTGCACTTCTACTGACAGCCATGTATAATAGATTATCATTGTTAGCCTCCAAACTCTATAAAACTGATCCTGTAGGGCACTTTGTGACTTCTCACAGGTTTCCTCTGATTTATGAAATAAAACTTCGCCAGGAGCATCCAGAACAATAAATAATATACAGCACCAGGTCCCAAATGTTCAGCTCGGTATCTTTCAAAAGGCATACATATGGAAACTAGTTTCATCATTAAAAGTTCTTTTCCTACGAGGACAAAGCTGTTTCTGCCTCAGTAGGTTGAGGGATTTATCTTACAACACAAAGCACTCATAAAACCTCAGAGGCAAAAGGGAATATGTCTGACCTAAGAAAAACTGGCCTTCAAAAGATTTAGATGAGCCTTTGAAAAGCTTCAAGAGGACATCTTTTAGAAAAGAAGCTTTAATGACACTCTTGGAGAAGTTGCTTGGACAGGGATTGGGGCTGGACACTGCAGCAGGAAAGAAAAGGATACAATTCTCTGCATGTCCCGGCCTGCCAGGATGCAGACAGTGATTGACAGCTGGCAAGATGACAAGCACAATAGACCACAGGGAGAAATAAGGGTGTCTACAGTAAACATCTCTCAGCTCACACAGAGTGACGGAAAAAAAAATAAGCACTTGAAAAGCACCACTGTGGCCGAAACCAAATACTGTCAGGTTGGAGGCTGGCAGGTAGAAATCTATAACAGGACATGAAGGCAGCTCTAGACGGTCTTGTAAAGATTTTCGATTACACATATATAATGTAGCAACTGTGACTAAACTGGATTTGCAGCAAAGCTAGAGATTCATTTCTATGTGTTGTGTATTCTATTCCTATCTGTCTAACCCTGATGAGAAGAGCTGCTCTGACATCTTTAAGGTCAGAAAGCATGGATCATAATTCTGTTGAAAGGAAAATTGTTAGAGTGCTTTTAAAATTGACCTCAGATACGAAAACTCTGTCATGACAGGTGTACCTCACTCTTTCCGCTGCTGTCTTCATCTCATTATGTGAGAGCCCCATCCACATCCCTGTCACTTCTCCCGCTAATGTGTGCATTTTGTGGGGGGTCTCCTTTCTCTTGTGACTTTGTTCAAGTGAAGCGCCGTGAATAAACAGCGACACTTCAGAGGAAACTGGAAACCTTCGTGCCTCTCCGCAGGGGAAGAGCACACAAACACTCCCCCTGGAGAGACGTTCAGTCCATCCAAGGGTCATTACCTAGCTGTGATCAGAATACATAACGAGCCTACTGCCAAGATGAAAGGCCTCCGGAGACGTCAGCGCCTTCTATTCCGCCGGGTGTGTCCATCAGCGCACCATGTTCCATTCATCACTGCGTTCATCATCATTTAAACAAGCTTCCCGGGTCGTGACTTTCTCCCAGAGAGTCACATTGTTGACACCGAGTGGAGTACATAACTACATATTGACTCTCAGAGTGGAGGGGACGAAAAAAGAAGATTGGAGGATTGGAGGTTTGACTTTGCTTCCTTTTGAGTCGGTCGACTAAATGAAGGACTCTATTGTGGAGCCCCCCTGGGGTCGCGTGGCCAGAATTTGAGTTTCTATACGGCAGCTGGGACATCAAGGCCCAGACAACCACCTGTGAGGGACTTCTGGAAATGAACACCCATATCGTGACACCTAGAGGACTCCTATAGGGAGCGGGAGATAGGCTGCCGTGCTTGCTGGGCCCATCTGTCACAGAGCCTGGGGGTGAACACACAGAGACATGGAGATGGCCATGGGGAGGGTCACACATATCTACCCTCTATATGTTTGTATGCACTACTGCCCACCAATATATGTACATGCTTATTTTAATGCTGCTTTTACTTGTAAATTCTTGCTGCCAACAACTGCCACTGCCACTAAGGCCCCGTCCACACGGAAACGAAGCCAGGCGTAAATGCACAAATACTTTGTCAAACCGGTGTATCGTCCACACGAAGCCGGCGTTTTAGGGTGTGAAAACGATCATTTCTGAAACCAGGTCCCAGAGTGGAAAGATTTGAAACCGGCACTTCTGCGCTCCGTGTGGACGCTGTAAACGCATAGTTTCTGAAACGCTTGCATCATAGCTCCACCTCTCGATAAATGCGCATGCGCCAAACTCAGAAAATGACTACAACTATGGCGCCGTACAGTGTTGCGTGTGTACTGCTGAAGCTAGTCACCTTAATATCGCTATAACAGCAAAGTATACTTCTTCTGCATTATCACCGTGTTCACCAAACATATATGGAAAGCACAATACACCACTTCATGTTCTATGTTTACATCGTATACAGATTTCTGTGCATGCCTAAAGTCCCGCCGCCAGTTTCCGTTACGCCGTCACAGCGCCACCAACAGGCCTGGCGTGTGTTTTACATCGTTTTCAGGTGTATCAGGTGAATTCGTTTGGACGGACACATTTACTGAAACGGCTCCGTCTGTACGAAGAACGTTTTGGAAACGATACGCGTTTCGGCTTCGTGTGGACGGGGCCTAAGACTCCAACGACTACCACTGAACTGATAATAATAAAGGTTACGATCAAAAATCTGAATTAGCTGATGGGAGCAAACATTGAACGTCCCCCTAATCGACCCTTTCAGCCTTTCAGTTTCCATTAACTTTACATTTGAACATTAACTCTGAGCACACCGAAACAAAGAATTACTTCCTGAATGTAACTCCAGTTCTATCAGCATGAAGGAAATCAAGCAATGGAGGTTTCTTATGTTAGTCTGTATGTGTAATTTTTCATTCTGGTGATGTTTAAAAGGAGAAGACTGCTACTTGACAAGGACATCAAGAGGGCAGCAAAATGGCATTCTGTTTATTCAATTAGCATTTGTGTTCTCCGAGGTTACCCGATCAGTGTCGAGATCTACCATGGAGTAGGTTCTTCATTCTTCGAGAAAATTCAAGAAAATTCAAAAAAGAGGTTGTGCAGGGGCGGTTGGGGTCAGTGTAAAATAGCCTACAAGTTCCTGCAGTGGAAAACAACCTATAGATCAGGGGTGCCCAACCCTGGTCCTCGAGGGCCCCTATCTAGTTTTAGATGTGTCCCTCTTCCAACACACCTGATTCAAATGATCAGGATCGTTATCAGGTTTCTGCAGAGCTTGATGATGAGCATTTGAATCAGGTGTGTTGGAAGAGGGAAGCATCTAAAATATGCAGGATAGTGGGCCCTCGAGGACCAGGATTGGGCACCCCTGCTATAGATACACATGTCCTACTCTTTATGTTTTTAAGCAAACACTAACATCCCAATATCATCATTTTCATCAGTTTTATCTATGACTTTACCATTTTTTTCAAAAGTATTCGTTCAAGGATAATGCAGTAAGGGTTTAGTATTTTCACTATGGTCAACAAATTCTGTGAAAAAATCCAGACCAATGATAAATATCTCCAAACTACTAAAACACATCAGTGAAAACACTGTTGCACTGTCCGACATGTTGTTTCATTACCATGAAAACACACACTGTACTTGATGTTCCCTCAATCCCACTTAACTGGCTGTGTTTCCATATAATACTGTAGTAAAGCAAATTCGAAATAAACTTTTGAAATGTTGTAAAAAATGTAAGTGAGGCTCGTTTCTTTGATCTGCTTTGAAACGAATAAACTAGGGTGCAATGCGTCGCCAGAAGCAGTGTACGCTACTGTACTCATGGCTGTAATAAATCAAGTACAAGGAGTCAGAAACAAAACCAGTTGTTTACCGACCGCTGATGAAGAAGAAGGCAGGCAAAGACAACAAAACGAGAAACAGTTAACCAGTCATATGAGTAAAAGTTCACTCCATCAGAACTTATTTGGAAAACATGTTCTCATCTCCAATATGCCATAATGATGACAACACGGACTGCAATAGTGTTGTTTTCTACATTTACAAGACAATATCTGTATTTCTACTGTTTCACTTATTACTATTGCTGTACTATCTATCATTACATTGCATACCTATATATCTTTCTTGTCCACTTATATTTTTCATTGATGTCTGTATGCTTTTACAAGTGTTTTATCTTATCTTCTTTTGAAAAGGTAAAAAAAAACAAAACACCTCAAGTCTGCTTGAGTAATAACTTTTTCAAAATTGGGCAACCTTTCCTTTCCTTTAACCTTTTCTAATGCGATACTTAAAAACATGGCTAATGTTTTGATGGTGGAGAGGCTATCTTGAGCAAATGTGTATTTTTAAGCAGCTAGAAATAGTAAAAAAAAAAAAGAAAAAAGCTCTATTCCCTTCTGTTGGAACCAAATATTTGTGAGCTATTTGTCCAGATTCATGTCTTCAGTATCAGTGAAGTAGGGTCTTGCCAGTCAGCTTTATTTGATTTGCATGTGAGGTGGAAGCAGGTAGGTGGAATACAGCAGAGATTAACTGTGTTTAGTGGAGATGGGTAATTGGGGGTAAGTGGGGCTAAGCTCACCTGCTTCCATCATTTGATATCATAATAATTGCAGATTTCATATATTAGCTGTCATATTAATGAAAAAAACAACATTTCATAACATGACACAGTTCTGTTATTACTTGTATTTCAACATAAAGTGTTGGCAATATATGTTTTCAGAGTTGTGTAGAGGAGATTGTCTGAAATCATGATGGTGGGATCCTGTATCACTTAGAACTTGGGAAAAATAACTGCTTAGTGATCAGATACAGGGGCTACTTGCAGAGGGAAAAGGTAATCCATTATTTGTGTTTATTTTTTGTACAAAGTTGGATGTAGTGTCAGCCCTGTGTTGGACACAAAGCAGAGATGTGCTATAATCTCAAATAGGGCCAGCCACTCTAGGCAGCAGCTAAACCCAGAGCCGGCCCTACCCAATGTGATGCCCAAGGCGAGATTTTATATGGCGCCCCCCCTCCACCAGCGCTTTACATACGCTTACAAAAGAAATCCAATAGCATTGTTTTGTAGTAACATTAATTGGGCATTGCTTTACATCTGAATCAATGTGAGCTTTTCCATTTTAAGAGTTAATAGTAATAACTACTTTTAATATAATTACATTGAAGGTGAAAATTTGACAGATTTTGTGGCGCCCCCTGGAGGCCACGGCGCCCTTATGGCCTAATGGGCCAGCCGGCTCTGATCTCAAAACTCGATTACTCCTCAGCGTACAGAGAGACAACTAGTTTGATCAGAGTAGCTTATTTTGATATGTGGTAGGTCTATGTTCTGAAACAATGGATACTGTGAGACTTACTGAACAGAGACGCAAGAGTGTAGAAATGGGTGAAGAAAAAGATATGACTTTGCTGAAATTTGACCTGTCCTCGCATCTGTTTACAAAGTAGATGTGTACACTTTGGTATATATATATATAAATATGTAACAAACACAATTACCTCTTCCTTGTGATATGATATGAACATATCTAACTAGTTATGTGAGTGTATTCGGTGTGCAGTGCAGTGCTGTATGCATGCTGTGACTAAATGTGATCACCGACACTTTGTCACACAGTCAAGCAACTAGCATTGTTGAAAAGGTCGGGTCAAGCAGCTGTATTTGATTCGCACAACACCTTGCTGCAATAAACACTTCAAGAGAAATTTAACTGAGAAGAAGAGATATGAATTTGGATGCTAAATGTGTCCATCGGTCTCTAAGGATTAAGCTAAATACAGTATCTTTGTACAGTAGTCTTCACTTCATTTTAGATTTGTCATTCAGTTACAATCTGTCTACCTCTGATCATAAACAACAACTCATGCTGCAACTAAAGTACTGTGTGAATGAAACCAGTCGACAGGAAACAGTTACATACTTGACCACATTGGCCTCCAATCCTATTACAGTGTTAAGAAAGAGTGACAATAAATCCTCTAATTTATCCTTAAAGCTAAAAAATCTTTTTATGTTGTACTTGGAGGACAGACTGAGTGAAGCGGGCATGAAAAAAAAAAACACAGGCTCATTAAGTCAAACTCAACTCAGACAATAGGGAGTAAGAAAACACAGTTCTTTGACATCAACATGCTTGAATCTAATTCCGTGCTAATTAAGCCGCCGATGATAGAGCGGCAATGATAGCGCGCATTAAACTTGTAACTGTATAATCTGCTGCAGGGAGACAAGTGTTGCGAGGTGAAGGTCCTACCGACTCAACACTGCAGCAGGAATGAGAATAACGGAGGACGGTAAATAATTAGAGAGGAGCAGGACAGTGAGGACAGAGGACGGAGAGTCAGGGCAGATGGATGATAAGATAGAGGGAGACTGACAGACAGATAGATGCTTGAAATGATATTTGGGTAAACTTTGGCCTCACCTTGCCTCTCCCTGATTGATCACCATGTACATCTCCCAGGACATATTTTCAGCCACGGCTCCATGAGGCACCAGCAGGCTGACCCCTGGAAAACACACACAAATGTGTCAACAGCAACAACTCCAGCAGCCTGACAGCGTAGGGCAGAATAAGGGCTTACAGCATGTCGTACACGCAGAGGTTAGGAGGAGATTCAGGAGGACTTCAGTTTATTTGAAAGAACAAACCTGACTTTGGCTTCTAATTGAAATATTGTAATATGAATGTTGGTATAAATATATTGAACAATCATACAAATACAGTAAAAGGAAGAACTTATTTTGGCACAGGGGAACACTGATGATACATCGTGTACATGTTATGGTGTGAGCGAGGGTGTAGGTGGTGTCTCAGTTGCACAGTACAGTCAAAAAATTAGGACACCCTATTAAATATTCAGTTCTTTATTAAGAAACATTCACTTTTCAATGTCTAATCTTGTTTTTATTTATTTCTGGAAAAGGAAGAGATTTAATTGCAAGTAAACAACAAAAAATAACCTTGTTTTACTCATTAAACAAAAGATAAACAAAAATGCATATTATAACTGAGGAAAAGGTTAGGACACCCTACCCCCTAATAGCTAGTGTTACCCCCTTTAGCTGAAATAACTTCAGTGAGACGCTTCTTGTAGCATCTACCAGTCTCCGACATCGGTCTGAGGAAAGTTTGCTCCACTCCTCAACACAGAATTCTTTCAGCTGTGAGATGTTTGAGGGGTTTCTTCATGTACAGCCCGTTTCAAGTCACCCTACAGCATCTCAATGGGGTTAAGATCTGGGCTTTGACTTTGCCGCTTTGACTTTGGGCTTTGACTTTGCCGACTTTGCCATTTTCAGGAAATGTTGATAATGGGACAAGGAACAGATGATCAATGTTGGTGATGTTCTGGATTACCATCTGGATCCAGGAATGTTTTTGTGGAAATCACAATATGGGTGGACCCTCAAAGGGGTGAGCTACTTGGTGGAGGTCTGCGCTCTCCGAGTGCTTTTCTAGTTTAGTTATATTACTTCTATCTCTCAGTATTGTTAAAATTGATATTAAATATCCATATGTCTAAATATGTTTAAAAACACACACAAGCTCTCATAGGGTGTCCTAACTTTTTCAAATGACTGTATGAAACACATTTCCACTATTTCCACCGGATCCAGCAGTCACGTTGCCAAGGTCCAAACCTTCGAATTTGTCCACTCCACTGAACTGACTGATTCATGTGGTGTATTGACATGAAACAGCAGTTTCTCAGATGAAAAAGCAATCAGTGCAACGAGCGCTGCAGGAGGGCCGACGCTGAGTCAATCAGAGCCATGGGCGGGACCAACGCCTTGTCAAGATGTTGTCAAGCTGTGTGTGGCAACAAAGGAGGAGGCTGCTGAATAACCATCTAGAACAACACATTCATTTGACATAGAAAGCATGTATTTTCAAAATTGTAGTTTGTTTTCAGTCTGCTCTTTCCACTCTTAGAACATCAGCATGACAGCGTGTTGGCACAGCTGCCATTAGTGTCAACCTCAAATAACACTAGATCCAGGCACATATGTTGGTCTTTAGTGATTGGTTTGGGAAATTTAAGGTCAGTTCATTTCAGTTCATCACTTTCCAAAGAAACTGGCGGTGTCATATACCAAAAGTAGAAATAAAACATTTTAATTTGATCCTTATAGCCACACAAAAAACAATCATGAACATTACCACCAGTTAAAAGAAGACCTGATACCTGAGCTTTAATACTGTAAGATCACTAATGACAGCATGGGCCATTTGTTCTGTTTTCATACTTATTTCACTCTCTTTAGAGCTCATATCCTGTTGTAAAATGCTGTTTTTTTAACAGACTATCCAGATTTTTCATTATTGATATAATTGTTGCAGATTAGCTTTAAAAAAAAATCAAGGACAAATACTGTGTATTATGGAATTAATGTTTACCTGTATGTACATGCGTATTTTTAAGCAGCTAGAAATAGTTTTAAACCAAATGAAACCAAATATTTGTGAGCTATTTGTCCAGATTCATGTCTTCAGTAAGTATCAGTGAAGTAGGGTCTTGCCAATTAGCTTTATTTGATTTGCATGCGAGGTGGAAACAGGTATAGGTGGGATACAGCAGAGATTAACTGTGTTTAGTGGAGATGGGTAATTGGGGGTAAGTGGGGCTAAGCTCATCTGCTTCCATCCATATCATAATAATAGCAGATTTCGTATATTAGCTGTCATATTAATGAAAAAACAACAAACATCATTGCTTTGAAATCTGGTAATTTCACAACAATGACGGTGGACCACTCTGACTTCAATCATCTCATTGTTTCCATATGGAAAAGAAATAGAAAAAACTTGCATTTCCAATGGCCTTCAGTTGTAAATGCCTATATTGAATGTGTTCCTTTTCACATTTTTCTCATACAACCTCATTATAAGAATTAATCATGAATCACATAAACATTATGTATGTTGTTCAGAAGGAAAGGGCATAGTTTTCCATATATGTTCCATGATAATGTTTGAAGATTTCACATTAAATTATATATGTTGTTTATAAGGAGAGTGCACATTATGTTTCCATATACAGTATGTAGCATATAATGTGATGCAGTTATTAAATATTTAACTGGTTCGCACTTATTAACCTTTGCCTTTCTACAAAGCACTTGACAGTGTTTCTTATTCACCTTATTCACACACTCAGTGATACTTGCATGACTGTAATACTACAATAAACTGGATAAACTAGAATAGAGCCCAGAACAGAAGGGTTTTTGTACTGGGGAGATATAAAAGTGCTAATATGCTCTATTTCACAGAATCACCAGATTCAGGTTGCACTTATAGGGGAACAGTAATACATTTCTTTTAGCAGTAGTTTAGCCAGAGCTGGCCCATTGGCACTGGCAAATGCTAAGGGTGCCGTGGCCTCCAGGGGGCGCCACAAAATCGGGAAAAATTTCACCTTCAATATAATCATATTAAAACTAGTTATTACGATTAAGTCTTAAAATGGAAAAGCTCACATTGATTCAAATGTAAAGCAATGCCTAATTAATATTACTACAAAACAATGCTATTGGATTTCTTTTGTAACTGTATGCAAATCACCGATGGAGGGGGGCGCCATATAAAATCTGGCATATGGCTTCACATTGGGTAGGGCCGGCTCTGGGCTTAGCTGCTGCCTACAGTGGGCTCAGACTACAGAGTTTTAACTTCTAACAGATTTTAAGATCACATACATGAGGCGAAACTTATACACATATATTTTTCTTTCTCACTGACATGCACACACTACAAGGTTGGAAAATGACGGCCGATCACACACTACAGGACTTTATTAAGATGTTCATGACACACGGAGCAGCGCACCACCTCACATGATCTCATGGGGAAGCAGATGTAAACAAAATGGAAACTGTGACCGCACAACTAGTAATACTTTACAGTGGTAGCAGAAGGCTAAACAAGTCTGGAGGAGGAATATGGCTGGGAAGATATAGTCCACATGGTTTGTTTGTTCATCAGCAATACTGGTAGGTGAGATATCTCAACAATCTATGTTAATGTGTGTCGCTAACATTAGCCTCAAGGGCTGGAATTCTTACTGCTGCTTAGCAACATTGTCTGTTTGATAAACGTTACCCTCCACATTTGAACTCATAAATATAACATGTTTGATATTATTGGGGCAGCTGAGTCTGTAAGCAGATTGATGGGAGAGGTGACACCGCAATAAGGTTCCAGCTCACAAATTTCAGTTTCATTTTAAACCACAGCAAATGCCAGTCAGATGCTAATCTATATAGCAACAGAGGCAATAGAGACTCTTGCCAAATTTTTATTTAAAAAAAAAAAAAAAAAAAAACTTTAAACAAGTCTCCTTTTTG
>OMNN01100857.1:0-26344 GCA_900302755.1 Chromis chromis
CCCTGCAACCGGGGGCACAGGTCTCCGGGGTTCTGGCCGTTGCTGGGGGACACGCAGGGAGAGGCCCAGGGGGAGTAGCTCTCCGAGTGCCAGCTGGTGGAGGAGTTGCTGCTGGCCGGACTCAGGCACTGGGGCTCACGGTAGGCGAGGTTTTCATGGCCCGGCACAGTGAGGGTGGGTCTGGGGCTGATGTTCAGGTGGTGGTTCTGCAGGGAGTCCCGGCATTGAATGTAGTGCTCACGGGAGGGAGTGATCTCGATCCGAGGGCTCAGGGCCAGGCCCGCAGGCCGGGTGCCGTCCAGGTAGCTCCTGGCCTCCTGGTGCTCATATCCTGACAGAACCTCAGTGTTGAGCTCGTTGTAGGACGGGCTGCAGGACTTGATGCCGTATGGGGAGGCCTCCTCCAGAGGGAAAGCCTGCTCAGACTCAGGACTGAGGACTTTGTGAGGTGCAAGGTTGGGGTCATCTGCAGGGAAGGAAAGATTCATTACAACACACCCAAACATGAATGCTGTCACAGCCACAGATATGCTCCATTATTACAACTCTAAATCATTTATGCTCCTTTGAAAGTGTGTCTCTCCCAGTGACACCATCCACAGCACGTAAACAAAGATCTTGCTTTTCAAAATTCATTCATTTCTCAGCTAAATGGGAAAAGCCCTTCCTGATTTTCTTTTCCATTCACATGAATAAACCACACAGGCCGCATGTTAATGATACAACACCCAAGAGAGGGACAGGAGTGGACTCGGGTCGCCAAAAAGCCGCGGACAAACCTTGATCTCCCCCCGCAAAGTCGCTGCAAGGCGGTTCATACTCGAACAAGATCTCAAACTCCAAGTCCTCATCAGGACAGCCGACTCGACTGAGCTCTTCCACCAAATCCTTGTCGTCGTAGAAGGAGGTCATCTGTCTAAATGTCTCCCGAGGAGTCCCGCGGGGTTCGGACGGAGCGACGGAGACGTGGCTGAGGAGCTGCGGCGCGCTGATGAGGTGGATTTGGGGAAACCTGTTCCGAGTGTCAGATCGCGCATCGGTGAGCTGCGAGGAGGTGAAGCGCACAAGTTTCCTGTTTCACTTCGCCGCGGTTATTTTCAGACGGAGGCGGGTCTATTTACACGCCGAATGCAGAAGTTTTGGAGCTCATAGCAGAGTGTGATCACGCCTTCGGTGATGCGTCGAAAAACAAAGAGCAAAAGTGCAGGTTGGAGGTGATGAATTAACTGCAACCCCCCCTAGAGTCACACAGAGCAGCCTGGTGCTGCCCCCGGGTGTCTGACAGGACGCAGTGACACAGAGGAGCTGCTGGCTGTGAGCGTCCTCTGAGTTACAGCTCTCCATTAAAGCGCGGCCGTTAAAGCGTCACTTCAGCTCGGTGTGGACATACATGCAGACGGATGGGTTGAATTAAAATGCACATAAACATGTATTTGCTCAGTCGAACAGTTTGCCTGCCTCGGACTGGATTTCTTGGTGACGCGCTCTTTTATTGTCAATGAGAACGCACAGGTTCTCCAGAGGGTATCCCCAGATTTACGCACGACGCACAACACATAGAAGGGCGTTCCTGCACTCGGCAGTATGTGCTCTGTCAGCAGAAAGGAGCCGCTGTAAGCTTTGAATTTCTCTGATCTCTTTGGTGCTGTGATGTGAAAATGACAGCTTTATTAAAAACGTTGGCGCTGGCTTCACTTGAGCGCGCAGCGGGATTAAACCAGACCCACATGGATACGTTTGAATCCTATGTGGCATAATATACATCTGAAATCATATTGAAGTTGTTTCACACGAGGGAATACGCGTAAAAATGGAATCTTTGCATGAGCTTATCACTCTTAATTACAGCTACACTTGATATACAAAGCTCAGCAGCATTTATGGATAGTTTTTTATGAATTCAAGATGTTTTTAAGATTGTTTTACACAAATATAAATGTAAAAATGGCTTAAATCATCCATCCTATGTGTCTAATAGACGCCTCATATCATCTCCTGTGGTACAAAGATAGGCATTACGCGCAGCAGCGTGTCCAAACATCCACATCCCAACTATGTCCGAAAATGTTTGACACACAACTGACACTACATTCACTGTTTAGCCACAAACACACTAGGACTAAAACTACTTTATCAATTAAAAATCAAATGGGTTGATTACCAGATAATCACAACACTTCAGCAGTACCTTGATCCATGGACCTCATCGTGTGGTACTGTGCCAGCCTCCAAGTCTCTCTAAACATCTGGAGAAATAAAAAATAAAAATAAAAATGAAAAAAAGAATCGGTTGAAAATTTTACTCTCCTCTAACAACCATAGCAGATGAAGCTCTCTTCAGTTTAAAAAATGCCGAAAGGAGACGAAACAGGAAAAAAAGTCGTTCAAAAACTTGGAAGTTGTGAAACAGCGGCGGCGCGCAAAACTCCCTTTCTGGTCAAAAACATGCAGCCGCATCAGCTACAGCAGTGGTTCTGGTATGAAGTCCCCCTTCCTAGAGCTCTATAAGGATTACTTGAGTATCAAGAGCGGCTTCCTTCCCCGCTCTGGGTGTTTATAATGGTCCAATGCTGTAAAATAACGGGATTCCCTCAGTGTTTCCTCCTGTTTGTGCGCCTTTGCCATGGAAACCTGGAGCGGGTCCATGTCGGAGACTCAGGGCTTTCCTGCAAAGCCCCACACTCAGGAATCCATGACGTCTCCAGCTCTTGCGCCAAGGCATTTCTGCGGCTTCTCTCAGACAGTAGCACACAAGAACTTCATTGTGGGGATGAAGAAATTACTGTAGGACACTGTAGAGGAGAGAAAAAAGAGAGAAAAATAGTTCTGAAGTTTGATTACAGGACACACTACATGAAATGTACCTAACACAGTTTGCTAGACTCTTCTGTGAGGCTTGTCAATGTTATAAAACACACAAATGTTTTTCCTTTAGAGTAAATTTTAGGGGCTGTGGCTAATTTTGAACATAGAGAATTCCATTGTTTCCACTGTGGGCAGAAGCTTCCATCCATTTCCATTTCATAATGGAAATCTGCAGCATCTTCTGATGCTTGAGTGGAAATAGCTGAACAAGACCACGACATAAGTGACCCCAGCAGTCAGGAGCACACAGTTATTCAGTCTAACCTGGCACTGAAGGGTGAAAAAAGACTATTAGTATTTAATAATTTAACCTTTATTGATCCCCTTGGGGAAATTCCTTCTCTGCATTTGACCTCCTATCCAAAGTTAACCTTAACTATACATACTAGGAGCAGTGGGCTGCCGCGGTGCAGCGCCCGGGGAGCAGTCAGGGGTTAAGGGCCTTGCTCAAGGGCAACTGGGACAAGCGGTCGCTCTCACTTTCCCACCTCAACTTCTTGCCAGTCTGGGGACTCGAACTGGCGACCCACCGGTTACAAGTTGGCTTCACAAACCACTAGACCACCACTACCCCTCCTAATCGAGTGTGCATGAAGCTAACTGGAACTAATACTCTTCGTTGTTTGACCCCAAAATTGAGACACTGAGACTGAAAGACCTCAGGCAGTTTTGACTGGACGCCATACTTGAACATGGCATCCAACCGTCTCAATACATTCATTGAGCCAATCAGTTCTTAATGTTTGTTGCTTGTTTTCAATCGTCTGAATCTGTTGTGGAGCAGTTTATTTTTGAAAATTAAAAAGAAGCCAATAGGTTCCAACTGCTGCACTACCGTGTCACTAAATCATGTAAATTCTACTTCCATTCATGTGAGCATATAAATATAAAGCCAGTAGAGGCCTGAAATGCTAGCATCAGTAATGAAAAAGAGTTGTCTGCTCTTTGTTTCACCTCTAAGAATGATTAGCTAGACACATAAGCTCCTTAATATATGTAAGACAACTGTCTCTACCATTTTTGGTCACTAATGGTTCCATGTTTAGAATTAAATGCTAGTAAAGCAGAAGGACGAATGTCTGGTTTTGCAGAATTACAACCCAAAAAGCGATTAAAAGGACCTCAACAGGACGCCAGTACAACTCTTACACATAGCTAGATTGCAAATGTTGTATTTTTTCCTCATTTTAGTCATTTGAAACCACAAAGTACCGCGATGTGCATCCAAACCTAACAAAGAAACAAAAGCATAATTTACCTACGTTTTAGAAAACAAGTCTTATTAAGAAACAGGTCCGAATGTTTGAACATCTACGCTGCAAAAATGGTCGGTTTTGTTCATTTAAGCTCACACCAACGCGTGTGGAGGTTACACAAAGAGTCAGTTGAAATATCAGTATATCAGAAATTCATTAAGAACATTACGCAAAGATAATCGTTTCCATAGATGACACTTAAATTACTTTAGGTAATGGGTTGAAATGGTGACACTGGAAAACTTTTTTTGCGTCGTTTTGATTACTTAATGTGACAATTCTTAGTCCTTAGCCCTGACAGAATGTATATCGTGTGTTTAAGGCCTCTACTTACATTACAATTGATAGAAGTTACATCGTTAACATCCAAGTGGCGGAGACACAATCAAGAAATATGGGGGAAATGCAAAAAAAAAAAAAAAGAAAACGTACATTTTTTTTGGTGCTGAATATGTCGACTGTAACATTTACATTTAGCTCATTCGTTTGCCTTTGAAGTTACAAAAAGTGGTGAACAAGAAGCTGTTGATGAGCAGAAATACACAATCAGTTCTAACAGACAAACAGTTGCTCTTAATCCTTGATGTCGGCACGTATTCTGTCTCTGTCACACAGTTGGAGAAGAAATATCTCGCAAGGATCGCCTGCATGAACCAAATTCATACTAGCGCCAGGTTCTGCAGCTGTAGCCATGCTTCTGCCGCCGCTAGGAAAGCTTCGTTGAACGCCTTGTTTGCACAGGCAGCTGCTGCAGGTTCGGATGGAGGAAGATGGAAAACCTCTATAATGGCTACTGCTGCAACCTTACACGGCGTTTCCTAGCTCTAGCTCAGTGGTTCTCAACTGGTCCAGCCTCAGGAACCACTATGTCTCAATTAATAACAGTCGCGACCTAGATTTTTGAAGTTTGCTGTTCCTGTTAACAAATTAAGGTTTATCTGGGTGTAGTCTCAACACATTTTGATACAGGTTGGGAAAATTTTGGCTTATGTTTTGCGCATTTTGGTATATTTGGACACTTTTGCCAAGTTTTGGGCATATTCTGTCCCATTCTGACAGATTCTGAGCACATTTTGGTTTATTTTTGGCACGTTTTAGCATAAATGTCTCCAATAAGCTGGCAGAGCCACATCTAGAGGTTAATAGTGGACAACTACTGGTGTCACCACCACTAAATATCCTGCTATTGAAAGCAAACTGTGTCATAAGAAACACATCCTTTAAAATAAAAGACTTTATACCACTACTTTTTTTGGGGGGGGCATGCTTCTGTGACCCTCTAAAAATGGCTTCGCGACCCACTTTTGGGTCCCGACCCACCAGTTGAGAACCACTGCTCTAGATGACTCTCTAGTGATTTAACCTCTTGTAAAAAGTCATTGCACCAACTTAAGATCTTAAATCTCAAAGAGGACCAGTTTGCAGACGTATCTGTTCCCACTGTAGTTTTGGACGCCCTGCTTGTAGGCGGCGCCTCTTGTAAACATTTTCTTCTGTCATTACTTTGCCACATCTAGAGGTTAATAGTGGACAACTACTGGTGTCACCACCACTAAATATCCTGCTATTGAAAGCAAACTGTGTCATAAGAAACACGTCCTTTAAAATAAAAGACTTTATACCACTACTTTTGTAGGGGGATCGTGCTTCTGTGACCCTCTAAAAATTGATATGCGACCCACTTTTGGGTCCCGACCCACCAGTTGAGAACCACTGAGTTAGAGGACAGTGCAGATTATTCTTTGTTGTAGTGGTTCAACAATATGTTTTTGTAGGGTTGATGTCCTTTGTTAGCAATCGAGAATATTTGAGACTGATGTACGTTTGCAAGAAAAATTTTAATCTTGGTGTCAAATTTTGAAAGGCTCCAACACAAAACTCTGCTACAATGCCTTTGTTTTACATGTTTTTAATGAAAGGATAACCTAAAAATGCCAATGTATATATTAAAACATTGAACAGCAGGGAAAACACGGTGATTACCTCTTTTGTGCTTCTATTTTACATCCATATTGAAGTTCTGTTGTTTCGTGTTCTCCTTCGGATTAGGCAAAGTAGCTTTTGCTTTACAATAATTGCAGTCTCAAAATTTTTGTCGGTTTTGTCGTGATAATCCGAGCCCCTGACCTAACCAAGAAACACTGGAATCAGTTGTCCTTACTGAGAGCAAGTTCTTTGCCAGTCTTCAAGCTGCCTTGGTGAAAAAACTATCTTAATTATGTATAATTTTAAGCCTTAGTACAGTTTATATGGGTGAGTTATTTCATTCATTGAGTATATTAAGGTGTGAAAGCCTCATTTGCACTGTAGCTGAGTCAGAAAATAAAACATGGAGGCACACAATTAAGAAACATGGATAACAATAAAAATATGACAAGGCAAATGTAGTAAAATAACAAAAGCATTAATTGGAACATTTAGTTTTAAGAACAAATAATGAAACGTAAACAAAAACAACCGGAAATAAAAATAGATTAATTGAAAATGAAAACAGTTGGTAAAACTACTGGTCAGCACCTGCAGTGTAATGCAAACACATGAGCACTCCCATACAGTTGTCATAAACGAGAAAACTAGCTGTAGTGACTACAATTGTTCTTGTACCAGGCTGTAAACACGTTTATTTCTGCTGTAAAGTTGGACATTTTAACATGGGAGTCTATTGGGACTGACTCACTTTTTGATTCAGCCTCAAGTGGACATTTGAGGAACTGCAGCTTTTGATACTTCTTGTGAGTTGGTCAGTGTTATCTGGGAGTGTGCCAAGCTCGTAACATATGTACACTTATGTACAAAAACCTTTCTAGACAACATACTGAGGGTGGTGTTATGATTTTATTTTTTTTAGTTGCAAAAGGTTAGCATGTATCTGCTAGCAGTGTAGCTTTAAAGATGGTCTTTGAGGTCTTTTCAGGTGCTTCACCACTTTGATCAAGGCTGAAATGTTGCAACAGCTGGGATGCTATGAATGAATGAATGAATGATGCTGTTTTTGACACACATTCATGGTTCCCAAATCTGACTATAGTCAGTGACTATAAGCCGTTTTCACTGCCGAAACTTTTGGGTGTGTTCCGACAACAAGAACTGCCACCTTCATTGTTGTTTTGGGGGGGAGAAAAAAGCACCTACTTAGGGGTAGTTGCTTCTGAGTGGACCTGAAACTGCCGTGCGGGTGTCAGTGCTGTTTAATTAAAGTCGGGTAAAACAAAACAAAAAGAGCTATTTTTCTGCCCCATCGAAGTCCTTGTCCAGTAGTAGTTTAGTAGTAGTAGTACATTTGCTATATAGGTAAACAAACCTTCATTGTTCTATCTCCTACATAAAACTGGAGTTGTGTTCAGTAGCTGCTATTTGTTGTTATTTTGGTGCACTTGGAGGTAATACAGAGGTAGAAGCCTTTGGATCCTACACAATGGAAACAGAAAGGCCTTTGAAAGTACCTGCAGTGGAAAGCCACCTAATAGGGATCTCCCATGAAGTTCATACTTTGTCTTTTAGTGAAATACAAAAGTATGAACTTCATGGGAGATACTTTTGTCTTTTAGTGAAATATCTTGACAGGAACCAAGAGGATGATGTGGGCGACTTTGCCATTAGTAGTGAAATATCTCCACAGATGCTCAGAATGGGCACAAAATGGGGACATACTTTTCATGGTTCCTAAAGGATGAACCCTAATGACTAATGACCACCTGAAAACATCCTTAAATTCAGTTAGTAACAGATTCACAACTGTAAAAATAAATTGGACCCAGCATTTTAGATTGGGAAAAGTCCGGCAATAATCAACATATTTTAACTTAACCTAACCAAAGCTGTAACTTAGAGAGTTAATAATCCCTATAACAACAAATATGAAAACAGAGATATAATTAAGTCTCTTCTTAAAACTCTAAACTGCAACTCTGCAAAAGTTGATACAACAGGAATAAAACACAGGCAGCCTCTTTACTTAATTATGTTTTCAACTAAACAATTTTTCGGGCTGAAAGAATGGAGATGCAATAAAGTGCAGTTCAGTAGAAATCCCACTTTTAAGTACTAAAACATGATCATGATTCATCTATCAAAAGTAAAAAAGCCTTAAAATAACGTTAATGTCGCAAATTTCTTGATAAACTTTAGCTCTTAAGTTGCAGTGATGCTCACAAAGCTGTTAATCAAATCAAAACAAAAATATTTTCCATTTCTTTTTCTGCATTTGCCGTGATTATGTAAACATTTGCTAATATAGTTTAACATGTTGACATGTCTCCAGATGCTGTAAAAAAACAACAACTTCCAATCCATTTATGAAGTAATGAGATTAAAGAAGGAAACCTTTTAAATAGATATTTGCTTGGCTTCTTCCCGACTCACATTTAAGTGAAGACGAGGTAACAACTGAACTATCTGACAGGTTTAATTCAACAACTTGTGCATAAAAACAAAGAGCTGATTGAAGGTTTATCGAGTAATTAACCTGGAAATGCCTTTATTCCTCCGCCGAGGCGAGTTGAGATGGAGGAATGTTGTTAGTGCAGTTTGTCTACTGAGCTGATTTTCATAAAACTTGGCGAAGAGGTGGAGCAGAGGCAAAGGAAAAACCTATTAAATTTTGGCAGGAATCTCTTTCTTAATAATAAGAATTGCAAAGCGGGGGAAGGAGATGACTGACTAATACTTATTAGGGCTGTCACTTTCTGTTCTTATCTCTCAAAAGGGAGACAAAGAAGCAAAGTTGTTTACTTTGAAGGTGAAAACTGGATATTTTTTATATTTTAGTCATTTTAATAACACTATTTGTTTTGTTATTTAAATGTAATTAGAAATATGCGCCTTATTTGTTTTGTTTTTCTTTTTTCTTTTTCCATTATTGCCACCTTTTTACAAGAGGCCCTTGTCGCCTGTCAGAAACAGAAACAGACAAATTATGGATGCAACTACAATAAGTTTGGTGATCTTCTCAGAAAACAAAAGCCTAAACCCACTGAATCCCAAAACTGGGTTCGAAATACATGTTATCTATAAAAAAAAATCACCCGAATGACACCATCTATCGGAGCCAGTTACTGCAAAAAGCTGAAAGAATGGTTCAGTTTTAATAATCATGATTGATGTGTGGTTTTGTCTGAAAAAATTACTAAATCTAAGCTTAAAGTTGTGATTTCATTGAAAAAATATACAGAAAATAAGTATTTGCACTAGTTTTAGTTATCATAATCACTTTATTCTGCATGTCTCTTGCAAAAAAAAAAGTAGATTCTGTAAAAAAAATGTTAAATTCTGCACTATGCGTTCATGCATTCAGCATGGTGAAACATCTTTCTACAGCTGATGAGCAGAGTAGAGTTAAAAAAAAAAAACACCTAGTTTTTAGGGGCTGTAAAAATATAAAACCTTGGACCCTAAATTTTCTGTGTAGTATGAATCACAACTGTGGAGATTTTTTCAGTTTTTGTAGTTTTTGATGATGTTATATCATTGTAATCATCATTATAATTGCGTCATACTGTACAAAAGACATTTCTCTCTGCTTCTTCATGGTTGTTCTGTTTCCATACAGGTGCGGGACTTTATATTGCAGTGAAAAATGAGCCCACAGTGAGGAAAAATGAGACAGGGGCAAAAAACGTCCAGAAACTGCTTAGAGTTCAGAAGGTTAAACATGAAAAGTTTACATAAAGTGAAGGCAACAAGTCTGTTTTACTTTATTTCTCAGAATTTCCTGATATTTCTGACCATTTGATGAACAAAAATGTTGACTGTGTTTGATAAATTAAATCCCAATTAGCAGAACTGATTTAAAGTCTCAGTTTTAATCACTTTGGCACTGGCTAACATCTGATTTCTGTCATTCTAACTGTCACATACTGCACACGAGTTCTCTCTCCTTCCTCATGGTTGTTCTGTTTCCACTGAGGTGCAGGACTTTATATTGCAGTGAAAAATGAGCCCACAGTGAGGAAAAATCATGAGTTCAGAGGGTTAACATCTCCAGCTGTACATTACAGATGATAGATTTAGATTGTGTTGAGCTTTAGGTGTGGCCATGTGTGACTCATCCTTTACTGCAACATCTTTTTACGTTGCACAAGGTCAGTACTGCATCTCACATGTTTTTTCTTTTAAGTCTGCCTCCTTTTCTGTTTCTTCTCTCTATTTACTCACATGCACCTTCATGTCTTGGCCGCACTCCACACGTTTGACGCCGCAATTACAACATGAGCCTCTAAAATCACATTTCCAACATCCAAATTTAATGCGAGCGCAGTCTAATCTGTGTGCTTTCAGACCTGTTACTTAGCGCATCCTGCTGCGAGGGGAGAGAATAAAAAAAATTAAAAAAAACAAGCAGAAGAGACACATTGAAACAACAAACATAAGCGCAGCCTCTGTGTGGGCTAAGCCGTCCTTCGGGTACGTGCCTGGGAGTGATCGGGAAGGTGGACGCTGTCACACTCCACTGAGCAGCGTTTACTCACCATCAGGCCCGTAAACAAATCGGCCTCCCGGTCCCTCTGTCTTTCCACAAATCCCAAGTGAATCCCACACAAATAAGTCATTATTTCTTTTTAGTCTGAAGTTATGTGCTGTAAAACTGTGTGTCTGGAGTCTTCTTGGAGGCACCATAAATACACAGTCTGTGGTTAATATGTCAGGACAGTCTGAGGAACATGTATTTTACTGAACTAAGTGCCTTTAGGTTCTCCTGAGAGCCTTCCTAATGTTCCCTTTAGCTTTTAATCGGGCAACAGCACAATTTTCTCTCAATTTCTGGACCCTTCAGTTCACAGTAAGTGGAGAAAATTCGCCTTTTCTGACATAATAACTGAAATTTAAGCAGTAAAGGTCTATTTAGGTTTGTGTTGAACTCATTTGTGACTCATACTTGAGCACAGACTGTGGGAACATTTAAAAATCCTGTATCAAATATGTGAACATTTATTAAGGTCATAAATTACAAAACCTCACTTGAGATCTGTACTCTACTCCACTCCACTTTCTTTCTTTCTTTTCTTTTTTGTGGTTGCCTAATTTATGTTCACATCCTGTAAATCTATTCAGAAAATCAGTTGAACTACATAAAATATAAAATACTGATCAAATTAAAATCTGTTTAGGAAATAAAACTGTCTCTTTTCATGAGCTGCAAATACCGGAGCCCCTTTTTTCTGAACCGTCAAGCTGATAAAAGTCAATTTTCTTCACCGTAGAAGACTGAAGACTGTGTAAAAAAAAAAAAAAAAAAACTGCTTTTCATTAACATATACATGAAATAGGAGTTTTTGTCATTTCATTGGTTTCAAAAACTGTCAGAAACACTTTTATAATTCCAGTTTTGTCTTGTTTGTTAAACCTCCCACCACTTGGGGCAGTAGAGCTGCTGCTGTCAGTGTAAGAGGTCATATAACCAAGAGGTAATTCCACACAGGTGCAGCTCACCTGGAGGAAGCAAGCAGTTTTTGACCATGCGGTGCTGGTTTTGGGGCTCTATATAATGTTTTCTTTGACTGGAATTACAGTTTTTACTAAGAAAATGGATGTAATCTGTCTCATATCGGAGAACCTGCACAGACTGTAAGTAAACATTTTGTCATTTTGCATTTTTCTGACATGAGAAGAGGTCACTGCTCTGACATTCAAATCTTAAGGCAGCAAATATGTCAAAAGGTATCCTCACCAGAGAATGAACTCTCACTACCTCAGTGTGTTTTTGTCATCCGAGCTTCTGTGTATGTTTTAGCATTTGGTTTTAGCCGTGCATGTATTTTAGTGCATGTGAGACCCTCCCATTGAAACTGTTGGCCCTCTCCACACTGGGCACATTGAGAGTGACTTCTGAAAAGCAAACATGTAGTCCAAAGTGCTCCAAAATAACCAAATAATTTAATGTGTTACTTGTGGTTTTGATGTGCACTTGTTTCATCTCAGCTCACTGCGAGAGTCTCTGTTGCTGTTTTGTTTAATTTGCTTTAACTTGTTTGGGCCTTTCAATGTCTTTTATAATGCTGGCACTGGCTAATGATTATTTTTTGTAAGCTTTTATGTACACTACATTTCTGGTTGTGAGTGAAAGTAAAGGAAGTGGCAAAGTGTTTGTTTTGATCCGAGATGCTGCTGCTCTATCAACATTCAGTGGTTGTGAATGTTGAATGTTGAACCTTTAAAGTTCAATCGATGTCTAACACTGACTTTGTTTTCTGATTACTTTTGAATGCGTGTCTAATGAGATGAACTGTACCTTTGACGTAAGCTGTTAGTGAGTTAGACGCATTAAAGACTCTAAGTGTTTTGGAGTTCCTAATATTGTACATCACCACCTTGAAGTCATAGCACCATTGTGGCTTGAACAGATACCAACTTTTGGGCATTTATAAGGGCTGTAGTGAACAAACAATACAATCAAATGTGCCACAGAGCACTTACTGACTCTACCTCCAGTTGTATCAGCCTAAATGAATTCTAAAGCAACATAAAAAGCTTGTATTTTCAGCCTATTTAATGAGACTATCCAGGTTATTTTCCACTGCAATGATGTGAACAGACTGTGAGCAAAACAGCTGCACATCATCAAATGATTTCTGTAAATATATCAACTGTTGATCAAGCACGAGAACTATTCAGGAATAAAACACAGATTTTTAGATGCCATTTGCAAAGTTTACCCTCCACTTTTCGAAGAAATTGCAGAAACGCAGATAACGTCTTTGACAACGGTTAGTTTGGAGTCGACTGCAAATGAACGCTCTGTTAAACAAGTTTGGACCAGTTCAAAGTTGTGAAAACGTGGGGTTGTTCACAGGTAGTCTGTTCCTCCCACTGCCAATAATCATGGATTATTCCTGGATGGCTGTTAATGTGGAGCTCTTCTAATCATAAAAGTAACACCAGAGATTGTCCGACCAATGAGAATTTGGTCAGATGAGAGCAACTCAATCAGCAAGTTGCACTGGGGACGACAAACTTATATCTTTTTGAATAGTCAGACAGCAGTTAATGGTATCATCCTGCTACCCGACAGATCCTGCAGATATAAACATTTCGCAAACAGTAGCCTGATTAGATATTTCTTTGCCTCTAGTCTTTACGCTGCAGTATAGGTAATCGCCTCCTGGCTTCTACATTGAAAACTAATATTTCCCATAATGTGAGATTTTGACAGCTATTCACAACAAGGGCTTTAACAAAACCATAGTTTCACTTTGTTTGGAGAAGTTACTTACAGAATTGTGCTTCTAGCAAAATCATTCCAGCAGAAAAAAAGAAAAAACAGAAGTCACTGTTGGTGCTGTATAATGAGAGAGGCCTGCTTCTGTGGTGTTCTCTGAGCTGCTTTTTTGCTACTAGGAGCAAAGAGGAATCAAACTTCTGATAACATATTTGTTGAATTTCACAGTAAAAGCAGCTATTAAAGCTAAAACCTCCAAGCTTTAGCCTTGACTTGTTGCTCTGTGCCTGAGCGACACAGCAAATAAGCACTCCATGCTGCAGTGCCATTATCTCCTCCCAAACATCAGTGCATTTCGTGCTGCTGCTGCCGGTGACATTACTCCAGCTGCCCTGCCATGTGATTGACGCGCTGATGTGAATGATGGTGATGGAGGTGAGAGAGCAGCTCTGCACGCTGTTAGGAGAGGACTGAAGCAGGGAGATCACATTTTGTCTGGACATTTGTGCAAGTTACGGGAGCAAATGTAATTTACACACCACACGGGGTGTAATAAGTAAGAGCAGGGAGGTAAAATGACTTTGGAATATCCGAAAAAGTTAGATTTGCAGGCTGGAGGTGGTGGAGATGCAGCTGATGCCCTCTGACTGCAGATTTTCAGTCTGAGGCTCAAGGATTCAATTGCTGGTCATGGTGTTTATATATTATCTGCTTCCTTTGAAGCCTCTTCCCCCATGTAGCAATTCAGATTGACAAGGGTGATTCTCGCAGCTATTGCGAGGCAGCCAGAGGTCTCTTTTCAGCCGCCACAGTCCCATCTCAGCTGCTGATCAGGTTCAGAATTGCGCGGGACATTTCTGTGGCACAAATTGAATCCCTGGCAATCTGTAAACCGCAGGCATGTGTCTGAGAGTGAAGATGAAAAAGGTGTTTTCAAGAGCAGAGCACACTGACTGAGAGAATCAGACGAGATGGCCGGTCGAGTTAATTGAGCATGTCTGATATAACATGAAGACACGGAGACACGGTACCGGAAAGAGAAGCAGAATAATAAAAAGCAGGAACATGCCGGTTGTTTTTTTTTTGATAAGCAGCAGCTCGTCTGCATGTGGAACAAAGCAAGACTTGAGAAGAGACCTTGCGTTGCCCACTTGTGCTCTTGAAATTGACATGGTGCAAAGCAAAAGCTTTATGCTCAAAAGTATCGAGCCCGAGCCGTCCTCCCTTTGCTCTGCCTTTAACAAAAGCCCACACACTTCCTGACCCGACGCTCCTTTAATGAATCCGTATCACACTGCTATTCATTAAGATCAATGTCTCTTCCTGCTTCCTTGTGCGAATGCTGACGCTTGAAGGAAAGTACAATACAAACAATGCTTTTCAGAAGTTAAGCTGAGATTCATTTTTCCTCGTTTTGCTCTGATCTTCTTGGGTGATGAAGTTCTCAGTGTTCCTTTGTAAGTTCTTCAAGGCCTGGTGATTCCTGTTGGTAGCATTTATAAGTTTTATATCCATTAACGCATTTAGAAAACTTTGTGGTGACTCATAATTAAGATCTATGAATCAGAGCTGTGAATCCATCAAACAGGTGGCATTTAAAATCCTTCTTTCCTGCGTTTGTTTGGCGGCATTAATGCCACGTTAGTGCTGCAAATCAACACAATGAATGTTAATTGGAGATGTGGAAGTCGGAGTACACACCGCAATCCAAAGCAGACACTTAAAGCTAATCCTGTAATTAGGATGTTTGTCGATGGAAAGGTAACGCGGGAGGATGATGGCAGTGCAGCTGTAACGGATGCAGCTGAATGTCAGAGCTGCTCAGACAGAATCACCTGACAGTCGTACTCAGTTTACCGTCTCGCTGCAGGTAATATCAGCTCGGTAAGCTAATGCTGTCAGATGGACTGCAAAGGAGAATTGACGCCACAAACCCGAGGCTGTTTCTTCTTGCTTTTCACTCTCACTTATTTACAGATTTATCTCTTTGCTCCGAATGCCGTATATTGTATTTTTATGCCTCCGTGTAGACTGCAGCCGCGGCCGGAGGCACTTTGTTTCCAGGTTGTCCATCTCGTTGTCATGCCTTACTTCACAGTGTAGCAAGTGCAATGTTAATTCAGTCAAACACATCACATTACAACTGTTTGTGCTGCTTGATACAAGAAAGAAAACATACGGTTCTCATTTTCCATGACTAATAAGAGAAGAAAAAACACGTCAGTCTCACCACTTGGCTTCTTGAATACATTGAGCATTTTTCTTTATTTTATTTACAAGGTACAGAATTTGTTGACTCCACATGTGCACAGCAGAATGAGCAGAGACAGGAGAGAAACACTGAAAAGGAAGATCTGGTTGCAAAAAGAAACGCAACATCAGTTGTATGGAAATATTTCGGCTCCAGAAAGCACGATGCCGACCAAAAACAGCTGCTCAGTCGGCAGTTTCTTGCAGTTGTTGTTGCAGAGTGCAAAGTCAGATCTGAAGGCAAAACAAAAGCAAGAAACTATTTTGGAGGCCTCTGCCAGCGTTACACCAAATGAAAAAGGTTCCAAACAGCAGAGAGAATCACTGATAACTTTTCACCTCACCAAAGACAATTAACAATTACCGAAGAGGGTTTTGAAAACATGATCAGGTCCAATTACCTATTTTTCTCTAGTGTTCTTTCCCAGAGCTGTAAAAATAAAAAAAAAGCAAAGTGCAAGCTGAAAATGAGCTACCACAGTGGAATATTCTGCAGCTACAACTGACTCGCGTTCCAGTTGGACAGCGGAGCTCGACACAAGTCTGACTTTACACTTTATTAATGAGGAGTTAAAACTGAAAAGTTGCTGTTTGCAAACAGGATTTTTTTCAAGTGAGAGCAGCTTAGCAGGGATGAGAGAAGTGTTGGCTGCTTGCTTTATAACAACAGATGATGTGGTGGACATAGTGAAGAGCTCTGGCTGGTTTAGACCCATGATATATTTACTGAACTGTTTCTTCAGATTGTAGAAAAACAAAATACCACAATGTCAGTTTTTGTAATATTATACAGCCCTACTCGAGTTTGGAATTTGGCTATCTTGGTCTTTTGACACCTAAGAAATGGATCTGACTGAGAACCCAAAGACACACCCACACAATAGCAAACTGTCAATCACAAGGTAGCCCCACCCTAAAACATGCACTGCTTTATCGTCTGTTTTACTCAAAATGGAACTATAATTTACAAAATGAACACCATGTTGTATTGAAGGAGACCTTATTGGGAAAATAATTACTGAGGTAACAAATCAATTGAAAAATTTGCCTATTTTCTCACTATACAATCTGACTTATTTTTGCAACCAGACTATTCGCCCCCTGCGGGCTGTTAGAGAGAATGCAGGTTTAAAGCTTCACTTTTCACTTTTTTTGGCCCTAACTCAAGAATGAAGTGATGGCATTATACATCGGAAAGGTCAGTTTCACTGTTACATTACAATTAGGGATAGAACGATTGTCATAGATTATCGTATGTGATATTTAGCATTTTTCCGATTATCGGTATCTTTATTTTTATTGCCTGATTATTGATAAATTAAATGCACTACTTCAGGTCTGATGCAGCCTTCTCTCTCTCTGTAGTCACTCTGTGGTCTCAGAAATTACTTTCAAGCAGAAAATGAAATGAAGAAAATTAGCTGCTCTCACAGTGGTTAAGGCTATGCTAACAGCTAAGCCAGTGACATTTGGAATTGCCATTTGCATGAGGGAGTGTGCTTTTTCTGGAACAATGTTTATTTGGGTGTCTAAGTCTCATCAACACGGATGGCAAAATCCAGGGTTTTCCAGCAGAACACCACATAGTGCCAATATGATCAATGTTATTCACTTCACCTGTCAGTGGTCATAATGTTGTGGCTGATCTGTGTATATTCCATGTTCAATGTATATTCAATAATTCAGTGTATACATTCCAAACATCGATTAT
Organism: Chromis chromis; assembly: GCA_900302755.1. Classification (NCBI taxonomy): domain Eukaryota; kingdom Metazoa; phylum Chordata; class Actinopteri; family Pomacentridae; genus Chromis; species Chromis chromis. Next base: position 17,237 of record OMNN01100857.1, read on the forward strand.
CTGCCTTTCTTGATGACTAATAATTGGCATCAGTATCGGCCCTGAAAAATCCACATCGGTTGATCCCTGCTTACAATGTTCTGAAAAAATACTTCCAGCCCCATTCAACACCATATTTCACATTTGATGATCTTAATCTTGTGTGCCCACCTATTAAATTCCTTTACCACATATATAAATCTGGACATACATGGATGTAAACTGCAGCGTCTCTGGTTGGCGCTGTCCAACCCCAAGGCGGTACTTAGTCTCAGAGCGGTGGACTGCATAGAAATGCCACCAATTAGCACATCTTTGTTGTGATACATGTTCTGCAGCATTTTATAAAACAAAAGCATCAACTATAAGTATTTTTTTTACTGTATGGATTTGAACACATTTTGTGGCAGATTCCAGGGAAATACAAAGAACGTGGACAGACCCTTGTGAGGCTTATTAAAACCTGAAAGTGTACTGATAGTGTAAAACAAAACAAAACATGCTGTTCCCATCATGCTTTGGGTGACGCAGATAGAATGAAATGTTGCCATGGTGTCCCATTTCCATAGTACATACTAATTATAAGCAGGTCTTCAGTTTGTAGTGTATTCTTCCGCTATGCACAAGCAAAAAAAAAAAGTTGTAGTTCACAAAGGTTGCACAAATAGAGAAGCAGCTGGTAAATTTAGTGCAGGATTGCCGTCTGGAAAGCTACGTATTAATATAAGCAGGTTCTAAGCTTAAAGTCTGGTCACACTGGATAAGATGAAACTAAAAAAGTTGTATGCACTCTAAAAAAAACTAGATTCTTCACAATGCATTAAAGTAAGAAAAGGAACAGCTAAAGCCCGAAAAAAAAAAAATTATTTTTTGTAAAACAGACCGAGCACAGAACAATGCAAAACTAATTATCACATCTGTAGAAAAAACATTTTACTGTTTTTGTTCTATTTCTATGGCATCTTTCTAAACAAAGTTTCAAGATGCTGCAGAAATCATTAACCGTCTGAACTCTGAGCAGCTTCTAAGAGTTGTTGGTTAGTTGTTTTTGTTTTGCTCCTGTCACATGTTTTCTGAGTGTAGGTTAATTTTTCACAGCAATATAATGTCCTGCGCCTCTTTGGAAACGGAACAAGCATGAAGAAGGAGAGAGAACTCAGAAATGTCTTCTATGCAGTGTGATACAGTGAGAATAACAAAGTTGAAATTCTTTGATTATTTATTTTACAGAAAAAGCCAAAAATATAAAATGAAATAAAAATAGTTAACCTTTTCAACATTCTGATGTCCACAGGTTTTACCAACACTGGGAAAATGGAGGCTCTACATGCAAGAGATGCTTATTTATTTACAATTTTACAAACATCACAATCTAGAAAGATGTTTCACCATGCTGGATGTATCTTCCAACAACTTGCTCCTCTGTTCACTGTTTTTGAGCCATGCTGCATTTATTTTATTGATCCAGTTTGTTTTATTTTCCCCTCAGTCTCTCTTGTCGTCTCCTCTCTTTTTTCCTGATGGAACACATCACACGATACTTCTATGGACTGTCTGCAACTAGAAAATCGGACGACTCTCTCTGTTTTTACAGTTTCTGTCTGTGATAAATGGAGTAATTTTAGCAATTATTTTAAAGGAAACATGCCTTTCAAAACCGCTGCTGGGTTTTTAGGTTCAGAGGGTTAATTTAAAATGTGTCAGGAAAGCGCTGAGGTTCAATGGTGTCCAGCCACTTTTGTTTTCTGCAGTCTGTTGATGACAGTTTTTCATTAGAGCAATTTTGAAGCCACATGTGTCAACAAACAGTGAAGAAGCATTCGAGTGATTTGCATTACAGCCCCATTAACCTTGGCTAAATCTTCTCGCTTTGATGGTAAAAATGATGGTGCGTCTTCACAGAATGGTGCTTCACGAGTCGCCCTGTTGCTCAGTTTTCTTTTACTTTTACTGCTGAAGAGTACTGATGCGCTCTCGAGGCTGAATAGCAGCGGCAATAATGAGGATTTATGAAGTCGAATTCGGTGGAATCAAAGTTAAACTGCAGCTCAGCAGAGCCATTTTCATAAATGAGACTTGCGTGTCGTCGGCAGGTGTGAAGTCATGCATTATAAATCGTCGAGAACAACAAAAATGGCAAATCAAACTGTCCTACATTCCTGTTGACTCCTGGCAGCTTTGTTGTGTTGTTAGCGATGCCCTGCAAGTCGCGTCCGTGTGTTTTGTGAGGCAGGAATAGTTTCCTAGAAGAAGAAGTCAGTTCCTGGTGTTTGGCAGGCCCCATCTGTGAACATCGTCATCCTTGAAAAGACACACCGGGGACCGATGAAGACATCTGGAGATACAGTACCTGCCACATCTGCTGATGTCTAAACACATTTACCTCAGCCCTGTCATTAGCATGTGGATTAGCATGTATCCCGCGGATGATGCTTTGATCGGCCCGGCTCCCCGTGTCACCGCTCCTGAAGCCAGCATCCAGCCATCACAGCCCATTAGACAGCAGCAAACTGAGGCTGTTGACTGTGGAGCTTGAGTGCAGCGGATCATATTTAGAAAATGTCTGCATGCTATTAACGGCTCGGAGACATGCAGAGAGTGCAGCTTCACAAGTTAGTGCACACTTCGAGAAAAGCAGCCGCTGAAAGTTGTTTTGAAATGCGAATCATCTGTTCAGCGAGAAACACACTCATTTATAGCAGCTCAGCATTTAATTATAATAATGAATGTTATTTGATTTGCATAGTGCAGCTCATACAATGACTCAAAGTGCTTTACATTAGTGAAGAAAACAATGATGTATAGATTATACTGATAAAACATAAGACAGTAAAGTACAGTGAAATGCACATTTTGTAAATCACAGGAAACTACAACTACATCTCAGAAATATCAGTTTTAAGCTTTGGAAGGTTATTCTAGAGACAAATTCACCTCCCAATGTCTTAATTCTTCTGTGTGGAACATTTAAGAGACCAGACTTACCTAAACAACATATCCGATAAACAGTCAGGAGCTGTTTGATTACGAGTTTTTAAATCCTAAAAGTAATTTTAACTAAAACAGGAGGCCAATGACGAGTCTTTAAAAGCAGATCAATGTGTCTGCAGTTTGTTTAAAATGTTCTTTGGAAGACCAGAAAATTGAGCATTACAATAATTATGTCGGCTAGAAATATAAGCATTAAAAATAATGATAAAACATGAGACAGTAAAGCGCAACAAAATACAAATGTCCAGAATCAAAGTAATAAATAAGTCTTATATCAGTAAATTTCCCTGAAACTACACAGACTACAAAAGCCTGAAATTATCAGTTCGAAGGTTTTCTTTGACACTGTCTGCTACATCAGAAGCTCTGAAGGTTATTCCAGAGTTAAGGGTCGATGATACAGAATGCAGACTCTTAGTTGTACTCTGAGGAACATATAGGAGACCAAAATTAGAGGATCTTAGAAGTTATAGAAGGTGCATACCAAATGAACAAATTGAATAAACAGTCAGGAGCTGGTTAATGAAGAGATTTGAAATCTTAAAATTAATTATAAAATGACAAGGCATTGACAAATCTGAATAATGCCATCATTTGCATTTCCTTGAGAGACCAGAAAACTGAGCATTACAATAATGAAGTCTGCTAGAAATAAAAGCATAAATAAGTGTTTGGGTGTTTTGCACACAGGAAATATTTATGAGATGCTAAAATGCATTTCCAGTCAATTTTTCTCACCTGGGATTCAAAGACCAGCTCACAATCAAAGATGACACGCTGGACTTTATACTGCAGTGAAAAATGAGCCCACAGTGAGGAAAAATGTGACGGAAGCAAAAAGAACTTGGGGGATGGATGGATAGACATGTGGATAGATGGATGGATGGATAGACGGATGGATGGATAGACGGATGGATGGATAGACAGATGGATGATAGATAGATGGATGGATAGATAGATGGACAGATGGATAGAACTTGGGGTATGGATGGATAGATGATGGATACATGGACAGATGAATAGATGGATGGATGGATGGATAGATGGAGGGATGATAGATAGATGGATGGACAGATGGATAGACAGACAGATGGATGGATGGATGGATGGATGGATACACATAGATATAGATACATCCTCTTGCAGGAATTCAAGGTATCCAGTAGCTTACACATCTTACATTCAAGAAAAATAAGGAAACTAATGTGCAAACGAACATGCAAATCATGGTGGTAGAAGAAATTCCGTGCAAAATTGTGCTGTATAGAATAGAAATAATAACAAGCATATCGAAGGGATGCTTGAGTCCTGATGGATCAGGATTACTGGGTTTTACTGCACAGTTGAGTCATTTGGCAGCCAACAGTCCAGGTCATGAGTTACTGTCCTTGGCTCAGGTGTAGTGGTGCCTGATGGCTGTGTATCTGCTTTCTGCAACACCTTGAAACTTTGGAACTACAGAAAATCAAGTTATCATGAATACATGTGCAAATTCTCGAAGAAATAGCCAAGTATTCTTTCAGAGATGTTGCTTTGTTTTGTCAGTTTTGCAACCATCAGTTCTTTTTCCCCCCCACCTTAAGCTGTTACTTTCTCTGCTGCAATGTATTGTGGAAAAACCCATGTTGTTGATGACTTGTTTGACTTCATCTTTTCAATTGTGACCAGAGTTTATGGTCAAAATCTGCTGCAGTTAGTACATATAATTCCATGCTGTGATTCTGTACAGCTGATCCACCTTTGTGCGCTAAATTTTTTTTTGCTTGTTTATGGTGGATTAACACAGTGCAAACTCTAAACCTGCTGATAATGGGTGTGTAGTAAAGAATTTGGACACCATGACATTATAACTGTCATGTTGCAAAAAGGACATTGTTGAGTTCTTCTAGTCATGGTTGTACTGTTTCCAAACCAACCCAGTCGCCACAAAATTACGTTCCCATACAACTAAACTGCATTATCCAATATTTTCTGATGGAAATGTAACTTAAACAAGATTCCAGTGATAGATGAGTCTTGGAATCACATTTCTGTCATTGTTTACTTTTGGTTTCCGCTCACTTCCTGGTTCGCTTTCAGCACCAAAACTACCAAAACTCAGGTTTGTTAGACACTTTTACATCTTAGAAATGTGGATATGGTTAAGCACCAAAATTACTTGGTTAGGTTTATGAAAAATAGTGGTAAAACACTGCTCTTTCACTACATGTCTGAAGCTTCTCCTCCATTTTCTGCACTACCAGGGTGACAAGTCCCGCCCTATCTAATGGATGATTGGTTGGATGAAAGGCAGCAACAGTAAATCTGTAAAATAATTGGCAAAGATATGTTTATTAGAAACATAGCTGTCATAAACACATGTAATCCAACAGGGAAACGTAACTGTATAGAGACTGTGTTGTCCAATTAGGTGGCTTATATTGGAGAGAAAAATAAGCACACAGTGGGTAAAAATGTGACAGAAGCAAAAAAAACACCCAGAAACTGCTCGGGTTAAAGTGTAGAACATGAACCAGGAATACGTTCCTACAATATGATAAAACATAATTTTAACGTGCAAAAATCCGGAACAAAGACCTGAAATCCCATTATGTAGATCCTAAAATAGACACACTGACTTAATTGCAACCATTTTCTATCATCCATCTATCAGACGTAACATTTCCCAACCAAACACTGTATGTAGAAGGATCCTGAAATAAAATATAGTTTATGTAAAGCAGTGCGATGCAGATGGCAGGATGATCGATTGGATAAAGTCTGACTGCAGCTCATTAGTATTTCTGGGCTTCCTGTTGGACACCAGGAATTCAGGGGTTTAATCAGTGAGTCAGTCCAGGGGGCAGAGAGGAGCTTATAAAGGAGGATCCAGAAACACTTCAGGTACAGAAAGAAAAAGCAGCGCCTAATCGAACCTTTCAGGCTTCTACTTCCTGTTGGGAGTCCAAAGACAGCTGAGTACTGAACTACGAAGTGAGATTTTCAGAATCAGGAAGGCTTTTAACCCGCTAGATCGGCATGGTAACTGATGCTGCGGAGCTAACCTGGTCCGGAGCAGGTTCTGTTCAGAGTTTAGGTTTAAAATTGTTAATTAGTGATTCTCAGCTAAATGAGGAATATGTTTTATCTGTAAACCTGTTCTGTGTTTTACTAAAACCACGGAATGAAGCCATGCAGTTACAGTATCACACACTGTATGCATCGCGTTGCGATGGGAACCAAACGTGTTCAGCTGGTGATACAGAAATCGCATGTTTTTATGTTTGGTTCATTTACACTGCTGGTGCTGCAGCTGATAGAACAGAGTTTAGAAAATAGATTATATTACTGGTATTTATTACAGAGAATATTAAATCAACAACGTTAATTTCACTTTGATCTGGCTAAAAATTAAAGTGATATCCTGCATTATGGGAGGGTGTCGGAGCTAAATGCACTTCAATACAATATCCTGTTTAAATATATAAAGTTTAAAGTGTAATTGCTCTGATGTGCAGCTAAAATATTAACACACATTTACCAGTTTTCTACCAGCATTTCTGTCTTGTATCTGTAGCTGCACACAATTGGTTCATTTTGTGCAGAAGAAGAGTCACATGATGCAGTAAACTCAAAGCAGAACATCTTAGGTCCCATCCATTTCTGCGCATGCCTAAAGTCCCACCGCCAGTTTCCGCTTGTTTCTGTTACTGTGTCATAGCACCACCAACAGGCCTGGCATGTGCTTACATCGTTTTCAGGCGTATCAAGTGGATTTGTGTGGACGGACACATTTACTGAAACGGCTCCGTCTTTATGAAGAACGTTTTTGAAACTATAAGCGCTTTGGCTTCGTGTGGATGGGGCCTCAGTTAACAGAGAAAGTTGAAAACCACTTTCATGACACCTGTTATCTCTGACTGGAGCTTTAGTTTTTTTCAAGCTTACTCACACGAAGAATGTTAAACCTGCTTCCTCTGGAGTCCAGTCATGTGGCGATCAGCTCCTTGTATCTTTGACTCACCAGCTGATTGAGTGCTGCTGTGCGGAGGTGCGATGGTGGGAGGCAGTTAAAAGGAGTCAGGACATTGCATCTAATATCCAGAGAATCAAAAAAAAGAAGCTGCTTTCACTTTTAAGCAATAACCACAGTTCAGAAATCAGCTCTTTTGAACAGAGATTTTCCCACTGAACTTGTTGATCTCCTTTAAAAGAGAAGTTTGCTGTTTTGTTATTCTGGGAAAGAATGACAAAAAAATGCCCGTCTGTGCTGCCAAAGCCTGATTTAGCATCTTTCTCTGAGCTCCATTGTTGAGTCGAACCTATTCAGAGCACAACACTGGGCTGATAGTGTAGCTAACACGCATTTATTTTGAATTGATCCCATTTTGCACCATTCTGCTTCTGCAAAACCACCACAAGTCTGAGCTAAAAAGGTTAAAAAATGGACTTCAGCATCTATTATTAGCTGTGTTTTCTACTATATAGAGTTTGCTGTATTGAAGATGCACTAGAGGATGATTACAGTCGCCAAAACATTGCACCACATTTAGATGGATCGATGGATAGACAGAGGGATAGGTAGATAGATATAGGGATAGGTAGATAGATATAGGGATAGGTAGATGGATAGATAGATGCTAGATATAGGTATAGATAGATGGATATAGGTGTAGATAGATAGGTATAGGTAGATGGATGAATGGGTGGATATAGGTATAGATATATGGACAGATGATATAGATGGATAGAAATTATATAAATACATATAATGATAAAAACTGTATTTTAACAGATTCAAGGTATGCAGTAGCTCACACGTTACATTTAAGAAAAAATAATGTGCAAAAAGAAGAAATAAGGTGCAAAATGTGCTGGTATTTTACAATAAAAGAGTATTCAAAGGTCTAATGCAGTATAGTAATAAATAATAAGCACATTCATATACATTTGAGGCCATGGACACTACAGCTTTGGTATTTTTAGATGCATACATGTTGTAATTAACATATTTCTCCACATTAAATGAGTTCCAATGTAGGAACTCGGGGCAACGTTATTGCAATCGGCCCTTTCAGCCTTACCATTGCAGTGCGGCTACGACAAATAGTAATTCAATGAGCACGTATGAAATGGAACTATTTGCCATGTTAGCTTGTGTGATGAATTTTCTGTTGTTGATGTCAATGTTGTAATAGCACAGCTGTACGCTCTCAGCCTTCTAAAAAACACTCTTTAAACAGGCAGGAATGTGGTTTCAGTTTGTTTGTTGCAGTAAATTAAGTGCAATCTCTGACCTCTGGGCCATGACTGCTTCTTATTCGAGGGTTCATTTACGGATGAGGATGTTTAATCTCTTCGGCTACACGGTTGTTGAGTGTGAGATGCATATGAAACTCCAGCAGAGATGCCCTTTGAATTTCCTTTGCTCCATTTGGTAACCTTCCAGCCGCCGGGCTGACACGCTGAGCGGGTCCGTCCAAATCAAAGTGGGATCTTTCCATAACTGGCAACCTTCCAGCGAGGGTCCTGCCAGCTTTACCAGGTGCCCGAGGCCCCGGTGCAGGGGCCGGAGTCAGGTAGAGCTCCTCCGGACAGATGGCCCTTCCATGGGGCTCCATCACTCAGGCCTCCCCCTGAGCCCTTCTGGAGACCACCGGCCACAAAGATGGCAGAAATATATTACGACCAACTGCACTGAGGTTTAGAAATCACTCATATATACAGTGTTGTGGTACACTGTAAAAAAAAAAAAGAAGAAAAAAGGTGAAGATCAGGTGGCAAGTATACCAGAAAAACATGTTTGAACAATACTGGATTACCGTAACATTCAGAAACTGTAAACGGATAACAACGGCAAATATTTGTTAAATAATGATAATTTTAAAGGATTTAAATACAGTTAAGTGGTGTGATTTTATGGTTGCACATTGTAAAAGAACAAATTACCTGTAATTTAACTTAACAGAGAAATTCTGTAAACAGTTTAAAAATTATTTACCATTTTTCAGTCCTTGATATAATTTTTTTTTTGTTCAAATGACAGAAAATATCAGAAAGACTCATTTTTGTGGATTTAAATACAGGAAAAATAGTGTAATTTTATAGTCAAATGTTAAATATCAAATTACCATTTATAAAAACAAACTGATTTTTGAT